>JAVSBS010009375.1:164816-210897 GCA_033124195.1 Coracias cyanogaster | reverse complement strand
TGCAGGTGAGGTTGGCCGGGGCTCGGAGCAACCTGCTCTGGTTGCAGATGTCCCTGCTCCCTGCAGGGGGGTTGGACTAGATGACCTTGAAATGTCCCCTCCAACCCAAATTATTCCATGATTCTATTATAAATATCTCCCTATAAAACAGTGAAACCACCTGATCATCATTGTCTCCCATCTTTACCATGACCGTTGTGGTTCCTCAGTTTTCCAAACACACATTATCCAGCTTTAAAACCACAGTCCTGCTCCACGGTAGTGTCAGTATTTTCTTTCCAAGACTGAACAGAGAGCCATGTTCCTACTCAGGGCCCTAAGACGGTGCTTTTCCTGTGATGTTCTTAGCCTGTCTCAGCCACCGTGACATCCTACACACACAGTTTATGTAAAAAGCCAAATGAAGAAAACACTGCTGTACTTGCATTTTGAATAACTGATAGGAGAGGTCCTGCCTCGTTTCTAGGCAAGTCATAGAAGGAAAGAATTTTAAGAAAGTCGCGATGCGCTCTGGTCCACACATCTATGTTGTAAGCGCAGTTCAGATTAAGGTTTATGGGGGATCATGGGGCATTTTTCATTTTGGGTGAAATGAAATGGTAGCTCACATAATTTCATGTAATTGACACCAAGAAGTATGGTGGAAAATTCTACACTGTCAGTACTAACAGTTGTATGGAAATGATGTGCTTCCATGTGCGATTAACTGTTGCATATTCTATTTAGATGACAACAAAAGGTGAAGCTGAAATAGACTCATGGAGGCTGGAGGCAGATCTCAAAGCCTCGATGAACAGTTGCTTCAAACAAGGTGCCAACCAATGCAAAATAGGTGGGTAAGGCAACTCCCCAGTGTCTTACGCTATCATCAGTAATTGCATGGCAAAAGCGGCAGATTATGGGAAGGGGAAATGATTCAGGGATGAATTCCTGGTTATGAAACGAACCAGAGGCAATGCTTGTTTATTAGGACAACATTTCAAGGCAGACAACATCGGTAAGGAATGTTGCTGCAGCCAGAACTTGTCAGATGCCAGGAGGAGCCTCTTTCCAAAGCGTGTGCTTAGTCATGTAAACACGTAACTCCTGTGCTGACACTCGACTAACACAAGGAGCAGCTAGCTCTCGTTCCGTAAGCAGCTGAGATGACAACTTTGATTAATAATTTGCATGGCTAATTTAGAGGCTTTGGTGTGGTAGCGGAGGGTTGCAGCTCATTGCTGGCTTTAGGCGGAGAGTGGATGTTGTACGTGGTGAGGGACTTGGGATATTTAGGATAGGCCACGTTCTGCTCACCACCAGCTAGATCTGATGGCTCCTTTAGACTCATTTAGCGTTTGGAAATCATATGTATGTGTGGCTTTTTGTCCCAGTCTTGTCCCGGTGTTTCAATTGTCAAAAACTTACTCTTCTGGCTGCTATGTACAGTAACTCATCTCTCAGACTTACCTTTCTCTGCACTCACCTTCAAATGGCTTGTAGCAAAAGCTCCGTTTCGTAAGTGATAGTAAAAATACAGGAGTGAAATTGTCTGCAACCTTTGACTGCACTGAAAAAATAAATAATGCTACAGCCAGAGAAGCCAGCAAGCAGTTCTGTGAGAAGCATGTTTATTTTTGACCTTCCAGTAACAGACCTTCAGATGGCTGGCATTAGTTTTAATCAAAAGAAAAATGTTAAATATATGAAACGGGGCAAATGCACAAATAGATCGATTTAACAGTTAAAGGTATGCCACTAACAAGATCAAAACCAGAAGTAACCGCACAGCCAAAAATACCTAAAAATGACAGTACACCAGCATATTTATGCAGCTCTGTATACTTTGTATATACTCCATGTTATGAGAAATTACAGCAGCCATAGCTAATTAAGCCTATCAAGCAACTCCATTTCAATAAATCACTTCATGCTGTTTTGGCTGCATAGGAATTGGGCAACCACACATATTAAAATCTACCCACATAGCCTCACCAATTCCTGCACTGCTTTGAGATCTTCTGTGGCACTGTTGGTACACTCCAGCTGTTCTGGTCTCCTGGTTGCATCATTATTTATCTGTTTGAGGATTTTCAGAGTATTTGGTTATTCAAGTTTGCTAGATGCATTGAGTCAGGCCTTCAGAAAGCTCCAGCTAGCCATCAAACATAGCAGTTTGTCGTGCCTAGGTGACCATCAGCACATCTCCTTTGCCTTCTGCTCTGTGTTGTCTCACTGCTGTTGGAGTTCAGAGTCCCTGAATCCAACCCAGACTCCCTGATCTCAGAAGAGAGGTCCTTCCTGAGCAGGAATACCGCGTCTCCTTCCCCTTAGTAGCGAGGGGCATTATTCAGGACGTTATTTCCTCCAAGCATTTCTCTTTGCCTACTGCTAGGCCTATTTATTTTCCCTCAGGTTAGTTAGCGATTTAATTGCTCTTTTCATTAAAAAGTTGAGAAAACTGAATAATGATGGTACTCATATTTACAGGGAGAAGGTAGGGTAGATGTGCCAGCATGCTGCCATGTTTTTTGGCCAGGCCTCACCAGTGACTTTAGCCTTTTTTGGGCTCATGAGGATTGGTGCTGGGACCATGGAGGTTGAGATGGTCAAAAGGCATTTCCAGGTGCTGCATGTGGTGAGTGGTGATGATGCTGTGCGCAGATTCATTTTATGGAGTGATGGTGAAAGTTCTAGAGTCTAAGGGATCTCTGAAGAATTCAGAGGGAGGACCTATTACTTCTGAACCTCTTAATCTGGTTTGAGAACCTCGTTTAAGTGATTTTTCTCTCAGTTACTACAGAGGAACTCAGTGTGATGGATACCTGGAAGCAAAACACTTCCTATATCCCGAGTTTGCTGATCCACAGCTCAGTAAGCAAAGTTTCAGCATTCAGAGGCTCCCGTGGAAGTTCTCTGCTTTGACTGATTTCTGCTGCTTCCATTCAGATGGGAGCTGACAGCCCTTTTTTCTGGCTGATGGGCAAAAAATGAGTTAATCACTTTCTGAGAATGACTTTATCATATTAGCTGTGTCATTAGCTGTCATGCTATGACGACTATGCCATATTAACCGAAAAAAATAAAATAAAAAAATATATTCTTCTACAGAATATTTTTCTAGATGGAGAAATGTGGTGCAGTTGAAATTTCAGCCCCATTTCCCATCCTTATCAGCTAGTTACTCGCAGAGAAGGAGATGGAAATGTAGAGAAATGTGCAAGTCCCACAGTAAAACCTATTTATACTGCAAGTAACGATTGAAAAATGCTGCTGTATATGTTCTGAGAAAGGCTTATCTGCCTCAACTGCTTTTATGAGAGAATTTCACCTATTATTTATACTGCTGCTGCCATTATCTTCAGCTCATGAGAGAAAGAAAAAGCATTACCTAATTGTTTCAGAATATATTCCAGAGGTGTTACGTCTTAAGCGTTAAGAGGCAGATTCTCATAGGAGTGTAGGAACAGTTTTTGTAACTCAGCATCCTGTCATTTTTTCTGGATTGGAGTTGAGACGAGCTCTGGTCAGAGGGCTGCACACAGATCTCGCTGCACTTGGCGTGCAAGTCGATCTATACATTAAAATTTGGTAGGAAAGTACACTTGTAGGACCTTCTGCAGACAGTCCCAGGTTTAGCACTCCTGGTCTGTGCAGGAGGAGGTGCTGGCCCTCTCCTTGAGGGAGCAATCCAGGGCTTCCAACAGCTCGCTCAGCAGAGTGATGTGCTTTTGCGATGACTGCTTAACCTTGAGAGATTCCTTCCATAGTTTCAGCAAGGATTACAGTAAATGCTCGATTTAGGTAAAGTCACAATCTAATTAAACAAATTCAGTCTAAATCCCTGCTGGGCCGGTAAAGATTTGTCTGTCAAATACCTCTAAGCGTTTTCGATTTCTATAGCAACAGTTAATTGGATACGCAACTGTCAGTTTAAATGCTTTAAATGAGGCTGATGGGATTAGTAATTGAATGCTCGGATTAATGGTCTACAGCTGGCTTTGCTACCCTGGTCGGTGCTTACAGCTCCCTTATCAGGTGGGTGGAGTAGTGATCTGCACCTGCAAGAGGGTTACAACATTATGAAATGCAGTTGTGGTAGAGATTTGATGTAATCAGTGCTTTCCTGTTGATAAGTATGAATGTTTTTAATACTGTGGGCAGCGAAGGGTTGTGATCAAAATGCTAAAAGCAGAAAATCTGAAACTAGCTGCCCAAACTCCACAGCTAGGGCTTGGAAGTGGAGGTCTCAGTCATTCTCCATGTGTATAATTGTCTCTTGTGGTTCGAGGTGAAGAGCACACCTCAGAGTTGTGGGGGGTGAAATTACACCCGAGGCTGTGAGGGGAGGCTGGCGAAGGGATTTCTACAAGAGGTAGTAGGACTGCAAAGGAAATGGAAGAGATGGAGTCTGCGCACTGCCAAAGTGGCTGCTCTTGGAGGAAGAGACAAGACTGCAAAGCTTACTCAGGTAACGGGATCTCTGGTGATGCTTGAATCGCTCATCTTGGTGGGAACTGAAGAGAAGCATGAAAGTTTAAATTCTCACTTTTTAGATCCTTCAGTGCTTTAAAAGGCCAGAAATACAGTACGCTCTTTTGGGTTGTCCCAGCACATCACTGAAAATAAAATGGGTTTGGGGGCCAGATAACCCATACCAGGAATTTCTTCATCCTCAAAGCAACCTAAGGGCAGGGAACTTAACCATTTACTTGCCTTTTACGTTGCAAAGGCTGGGATGCTCCTGTGGGCATAAGAAGGGGTCTGGCTGTTTGTGTCCTGCTAAGCTCTGTAGTGCTTGAAGAAGAAGGCTGTAAGGAAAACTTTCTGAGGCACTGAGAGGTTTGCATAAACTGTAGAGTTGTGCTGTGAATTTGTTGTTTTGCCTCATCTGTAGGCAAAACCATCATGGTCCAAAACTGTCCTTAGTGACAGAGAGGCCCTTATACACCATCTGTTGAAACTTTGGTTCTTGTTAATTAAGTTCCTTTCAGAATTAAAATGAGTCAGTGCATATTTAGAGTCTATGTTGAACACGGTTTAATAATATTTACTGCAGTATATTAAATTAGACTATGTTTCTGTTCTTATAAAGATTCTATCTTGGGAAACATTATCTGAGACAGCTAACAACGTTGATGTTATAATTACCTGTATTTATGATATGGTTATAAACAATTATAAAGTAAATTATTTTAATTATTTAGACATAATTACAAAATGATAATAATTTTGCAGTTATTTATATTTATTGGATATCATTCTACACATTAATTTACCAGAAAAAAAAACAATCCAAACAAACAGGAAATTCAAAGTTATGTTCTGCATATCTCAGCACATAGAATATGCCAAGCTCATCTGAGATGTGGGAATGGCTCTATGACCTCTCCTCATTACCCAAAGATTGAAGCTTAGGTTTTCAGGCAGAGCTCCAGCTGCCTGCAGTTTGGTATTGGGAAATCATTGTGCTTGTCAGCTCCTCTCTCCCTCATGATCTGCTCATGTATGTGAACTCATTTTGGTTCAGGAAATCCTTTTCCTTTTTTTTCCCAACTCATCCTCACCTAACCTCAACTAGACTATCTTTTTTTCTTTTTCTTCCTTTTTTTCGTCATGCAGAGACATTAATCCCCTTGCCTGGTCTAGACCCCTCCAGCATTCATTGCCTTGTTCAGTTTTTGTTATACTCACTCAGTATTCAGACCAAGGATACTATATTTGATCATACCCTGGAATATTGATTGCTGTGTGAAAAAGTCAAGCCAATGATAAAAGCCAGGGAAGGGAAATGTAGAATCGGGTTTTTGGGGCTCAGGATGACACTTTTTTTTTTTCCTCCAGAATACCCTTGCTGTTAATTTTCTTTCCAGACGTGAGGTTTGTCCTTTCTGCTTTTATTTATATACAGCAATACAGGTGTTTCAGTAATCTTCCCATGAAGTGACAGTTCTGGGAATGTATCGTAAGAGGAAAATTAGGGGACTCCTTCAGAACTTGGATCAAGACTGAGATGCCCTTTTCACCTCCGAGTCCAGTAGACCCAATTTTCAACCTTAGCTTTGATTTGTGATTTAGTAAAGTGGACTTCAGGAAACCTTGCTTGATTCGCTGGCACATTTCAAGCTGATTTCATCTGAAATGTTCATTGCCGAGAATGTGAGAGCCCTGTAGTGTTAGCGAGCCCCTGAGTGAGGACGTAACTGAGAGCTGTGAGCGATTTCACATCAGCGGAAGGAATCAGGTCTTATTCTAATTTAACATCTTTTAAATTATAATTATTAAAGGAAGAAAGTGTCTGTCTGGAGAGGTTTTCAGTTAGAATGGAAGGACTATTCAGTTATAATAAAGGACTATACAGCATTGCTATTTCTTTCAGAGGAGCAAAGTCACATTCCCCTTCCATCTCCAGTGGCAGCTGCCTGCCTGACCTTGGAAGAGACCTACTCCTGTGCTTTGCTTGCCCTCACTCCTCTTTTGGGTTGCATTCTTATATCCCAGTTAGAAGTTTGTATCAAGTACTCTTTTACTATATAAATTGATATAAATGGGAAGGTTTAGTAGATCGAAACACTTCATTCTGCATACTAGGTCTCTAGAGCTTTGGGAGTTTTATTCCTCATGAAATCACCAGTTTTTTGGATAATGGCCAAAGATGGGTGATGACAACTGGTAAACCTTTTGCATCATCAAGTACCACAATGCTTGTTTTAGTTAGAAGGCTGTCAAGGGTCTCTCTTTGACTAAATTAGAGGCAAGTTTGATCTAGGGAAAAGAAGTGAATAAATGTTGAAGTGGAAGATTAAAGATATGACTGTGTTGTCATTTTAGTTCTTTGTGGAGTGTATGTTTGAAGCAAATCTGTTGCTGGAGCCTGCATTCCATGCACGGACAGCCTAAGGTCCCTGTGGGTGAAGCTGCTCAGATGATGTTCTCCAGGAGCCTGACATGTCCTTCAGACACGAGTGGGCAGGTGCTATGGGGGGAAAGAATGGGAAGACGACTTTTCTTGTGGCTGGTGGCATCTTGAAGAACTCTCTAGAAAGGTGATAGGGAACACAACTGAGTCCTGGAGAGGCCATGGAGCTTCTACAGGCATCTGCATTTTCTGCCTTTTAAAATTTGGTATCACCAATTCTGTACAGCAGGAAGAGGAAAACAGGTGCCCTGCTTTTTGCTGAAGGAAAAGGAACACCTTGCACTTTATCAGCTCTTCAGCAGGATTTTGGCCACTTCAGACCGCTTGTATCATCCTCGAAGGGCCAAGCCAAAAATCATCACAACTAATTGTATGTGATGAGGCTTTAAAGTGCGTATTTAAATTAAAATTTTAAAGTCCTGAGTTCCTAGAAGGTCTCGTTGACTTGAAGTTAAACATCAATCAAACCTTTCATTTGCCCTTTGTGTCAGTGAGTAGTACTGTGTAAAACTGAAATGCAGACACTGAGTTCAGAGCCACGGATGGTTTTGGACACCTCACTCCCATAAACTATTTCAGCAATAATCAAGTATCTAAACAGCTTCGAGGATTTTGACTGTAGAAACTAAATTTTTGTCAGAGCTGGTGCTCAAAGTGATTTTTATCACACTAATTGAAGTGGGAAGGAACAAGTAACTAGTAGCAGTAGGTGGGGGAAAAGTGGTCACAGACTGGGAATGTGGGGGGAAGTCAGAATTACGGGGTGGGAGCTGGCCTTTGATGTGTCACCTATGTAAATGGCAAAGGATCTGCACTGTTAGTGTCGGGGCTTTCTCTTTGTTCTCAGATTTACTGCCCTTGTTTGCATCTGGAAAGACTGACCAGCAGTTTCCCCTATTTCAGTAGTGCCAAAGCGGTTTATAGCAGCTGAGAAATCAAACAAAAAAAGCTCTTCCGTGGAAAACCGTTTGTTAGATGCTTTGTGAAATTAGGATTTTGAAGGGGTTTTTTTAATGTACTTTTGGGTCAAGTTTGTCTTGCACAAACTGAGTCCCCACTTTTTGAGTTAGTGTTTATAGCTTTAGGCCAGCAGTACCATCTTGTTTTGGTTGGATATAAAAGGTGTAGCTAATCAAACAGGGCATTGCGTTGTGCTCTTAAGAAATATTTCTAGTGCTTTAAGTCAAACACACAATTTTTTTTTTTCACGTGAATTGGCTGAACACTATGAATTATAAATTTAGACTTTAAAAATTTATTCTAACTGGTTAAAATGAGAGCGTTTAGGGAGAATACAGCTTTATTCACTTCAGAGCATATTTATTATTCTAGTATCATAGGAAATGGAGAAAACTAAAGACAAAAATTGTTTCAGCTGTTGTGTGTGCAGCACAAATTCTGTAATTACAGAAAAGAGGCTGGGATTGCTCAGACTGCTTAAAGATAAATTGAGATGATGTTTGATTAAGGGACTGGGAGAAAATAGATAACATTTCAGAATTTATGCAGTTAGGATGAAGAATTTTATTATATATACAATTAAGCAACTCTACTGTAGATGTACTTCCTCTTTAAAGAAAATGGATACAGTAATCAAAATAGTTCTAGCATGGAAACTACAATACAGACTGAAATGGGACTGAAACAGAAATCAGTTATTTGACTTGAAAGAACACAGAACCTGAAACAACAAATCGCAGGTTGCATCATTAACCAAGGACAGTAAAAAACTGTACAGTACAAGCAACACGTTACAATAAGTTATGACCAATAAGGCAGTCTCTCTCCTTTAGGACAAAAGGGATAAAGGGAAAGGTATTAAAATCTCATAAATCCACCATATCTCTTTTCCATCTCTGGGACCTCTTTGGAATAAGTTTCCCCATCTTCTTCTGAAGGGAGAACGGAGTCGGCGAAGCGCTTAAGAAACCCACCGTATCGTTTCTGGTAATCCAGCCACCATTCTGGCCTGCCCACTCTTCTCATGAACCCACCGTATCTCTTTTGCAGCTCTTTGGCTTCATCTTCCAACTCAGGGCTGCGCTTTACACTTCTCATGAAGCCTCCGTATCTTTTGCTGACGTCCCCGTCGTTTTCATTGACGTCTCGGTAGTGCCCCGCTTCAGGGTTATCCCCTGTTCCTAGAAGCTCCTTCAGCAGGTCAGAGGAATTAGCAAGGGCATCATCATCTGAGTCTTTCTTCATAAACCCTCCATACCTCTTAGCCAGGATTTCTCCTCCGTTAGCTTCATCCTCTGGCTCCACCCGATAGAGCTCATCCATTTTCTTCATGAACCCCCCGTATCTTTTCATGAAGCCTCCATACTTCTTCGCAAGCAAATGGTTCTCATCCAGCTCTTTCTTGTCTCCCGCAGCAATGTTGCCATCCTCAGAAAGATCCAGCTTTGCCAGTTGCAGGAGCTCCTTGCAGGTCTCCCAAGCTTTGGCAGAAGGCAGCTTTCCTTCACATTCTAGCGTACATGCCTGAAAAACGGATGCGGTTTACTGAGAACAATTTGATAGGAACAAGCACCTCCCTGCCCCCTTGTCTTAGCTTCACCTGGTTTTAGCAGACCACGAGCAGCTCAGAAGGACTGCTCTCAGGAGCAGCTCGTTTGGTACCTGCCTGCTCTGAAGTTCCTCATATCTGTCTCTGAAGGATATGGTAGTCTCCACTCAGAGAGACAGAATAACCAACAAGATGGATGGTCCTGTATGTCAAGCCTATCCCTGTTTCTGTCTCAAAGGAAGCCACGTGTGCTGTTCCTGCACCTCCCTTAGGCTTGGGTGTATTGCTACAGTTTGTATTTACTACAGGGAAGCTAAAAACCAGTAGTTTTATGGTTTTACACCTTCATAATGAAAGCGTAGAAGTGTATTCAGTCTTCATAATTATAAGTAACATTGAGAAGTTTTAGGAAAGAAGTTACACGGCGTTGTCACTGCGAAGAAGCCAGCTGTACTGTACGGCTCGGTCTCCTCAGTACGCTGCCTAGCTTTAAAGGATGTATTTCTGCTCGTTATCATTAGTTCCTCCTGGTGGAGCAGATCTTTCAGATATGTGCCAATACAAATGTAGAAATAAAGGCTCTCTCAGGATCAAACTTGGCTAGTTTGACAGAGTAGTGACCATAAAAAGAGGGGAAAAAAAATCCCAAGCTGTGGTGCTTCTGAATGCAGTGGAAAAATTTCAGGCTAACAGATGAAAAAAAGTTTTCAGTGCCTGTGTGCGTATCTTGTAACCTGTCATGTAAAGATAATAATATACATATTAGCTACTGCCATCTCTTTGGTGTCAGGGGAATTGACTTCTTGTGAAGTCACACTTCAGTTGGGAAAAAAGGTGGACCCAGTGCTTTGTTTTCTTGCCCATGTTTTCATACCACAATAATTAAACAAGAAATCATCCGTATTTTCAATAAGAGAAACACTTATTCTGTCCACTGATGTTTTCTAAGGATCTTGATATGCTTTAAAAATGGGAAATTAAACCCCAGCAGAGTTTTTTTTCCTCATAGCTAACTGAGCAGCTCTCTACCTCTGGCCTTACCTGTCTGTTGAGCCCCATTCTAGTCTGAGAAATTCATATAAGGGCTTTTGATCTGATCAAAAAGCAAATTAAAGGGGTTCATGTATTTTGCAACAATAATGTTATTTATATTAACTGGCGCTACGTGCTTGTTGTTATATACTGTAGTTATGCTGTAAAGAGAATGTGATCTCAGCTTCAGTCTGACTTGGAAATGGCTCTAAATCAAAACAAGATTAGGTCTTTCCCTTCCTTTTCCCTTCTCAATTAGTTTAAATAACCCCCTATGGCCAAACTAACATAAAATATCTCACAGGGGTGAACGAGCAGGTACAATGGGATAAATCTTGTATCTTACAGATACAATGGGATGAAACCTGTTACTAGATGCTGGTATCTAGAAAGATTTGTTTCTACAAGCTGTCTGTCTGTCTGTAAGGAATCTATGGCGCAGCACATTGCTTCTTTTCCCATTTCAGCTCCTCAGTGTTATTACAGAATGGGACTTTAATTCTTTCTTCAGTAATTGCTGAAGGTGTACAAGAGAGTATCAGTGTGGACACCCACAACGTACACTCCAAAAAGCACGCTTCCCTCCCTCCAAAAGAGCAAACTACCACTTTTTTTTTCCTGAATTGACATTAAAGTTTGATTGGAAGCAAAAGTATGGGACCTGCTTTGCCAGCCATCCTAAGAACATTGTCCTCAGCCACCTGCTGTGGTTAAGAGCGAGCCCTTGCTTTTGGAGTTAGCAGAAGTCCTCGGTGATTCCTCATGCTGTGTAAGAATAGGGTCCAGTCCTTCCTTTTGTGCGCTCCCAAATAATCGGTGACCTCTTAGGAACACAACCTTTTAGATTTAGATGTGTTGCGAGCGTGATGCTTCAATACTCATCTATTTGAGGCCAGGAACCGCAGGTGCCGCTGGCAAAGGACTCAGCACCCTGAGCTCCCACCTCCTGAGGGACCCCAGAGTTTCGCTGACCCCGATCCTTACATCTCAAGCTGAGTTGCCTCTGTGACTATACTTTTAAATAATCTCCATATCGTTAAAATTACAGATATTCAGGGGGTTCCCTAGCATGCTTCGCCTTGGGAGACACCCTCAAAGGGATTTTTCCCAGGCACATTCCTAAGGCTGCCCAGCCCCTGCCAAGAGCAGCAGGAGGTCTGGCCACTCCAGCCAGCCTGGAACCTCACTCCTGATGAGATTCCGCCAGCTTTTCAGGCAGATCCACCGCTTTCCTGCTGCCTGGAGAGGGCTGATCCCGCCGGGGACCCACAGCCGGGGCTCAGACCCCCCCATCCCGGGCTGCGCCGCCCTCTCCTGTCCCCGCAGAGCTGCTCTCTCCGGCCGCATTTCCCTTCTCCTTACTTTTCCACTCGGCTTTTTCCGCGTCCCTCCCTCTCTCCCACCACTGCCGCTCGCTGGGGGGGGGTCTCCTCACCTCGCCTTCTCCCTAAGACCCTCTCCCCCCGCTCCCGGACCCCTTCCAAATCAGCTTTTTCCAAGCGACGCTGGCCGCATCCCCCCCACTATTCTTATCATCTCCATCCCTCTCCTTTGCCCCCGCTCCTACCGCGAGGCGAGGGGCCCTGCCCGGCCCAGGGGGACCCCCCCAGCCCCTCTCCCGCTTACCAGGGGGTGGATGCCGCCGCGGGGTCCCAGGCGGTAGGCGCAGGCGGCGCAGTCGCGGCCGCATTCTGCCCGCACCCTCGGCAGCAGGCAGGTGCTGAGGGCCAGCAGCGAGCAGCCGAGTCGCAGGAGCAACGCCATGGGGCTGCAAGAAGGAGAGCTCAGCCCGCAGCCTTCCCCCCCCACCCCCGGGAAGGGTGAAGCGCCCAGCCCGTGGAAAACGCTCGTCCCGAAGCTCTTCATTCCCCCAACAACCCGCCCTCGGGACAGACCGACGGCGGAGCCCCGCGGACGGCACCTCAGCCCCTCCCGGGAAGGGTTTCCCACCCAGAAGCCGCCCCGGTAGAGCCGCCCCCCCCTCCCCGTTATCCCCCCCGTCCCACCGCCGGCAGAGCCGGTCACTCACAGACGGGCGCTCCCGGGAGATGCTCGTCGGGGCTGCAGCCGGAGCCGCGGTTATTTATAGGGAGAAAACCCGCGTTGGGGCTGGGGGGAGGGGGGCGGAACTCAGCGCCCGGGCTGTGACAGCTCCGGCGGCGAGGGGGGGGCTGCCGAGCCGAGGGTCCGCTGCCGAGCGCAGCGGGTGCGGGCGGCGGCGGCGGCGGCACTTTATAATTAGCGAACGCGGGGAGAGCGCGGCCTCCCCCAATCGCCGCCGGGCTCCCGCTGACGCAGCACCTACGACATCACCCCCCCCACCGCCGGTGGGGCTCGGGATGGGGTGGCGGGGAGCTGGGGGGGTCCCTGCCGTCGGGGGCAGCGGCACCGGGACAGTTCCCGGGGAAGTTTTCAAGGGAGGGGGGATGAGATGTCGGCGTGAGTGCCGTTGTGGGAGGGATACTGGGGGTCTGGGGGGGGGAGAGGAACCCCCAGGGCTGGGCACAGCGGCCCTGCAGAGCCGGGGGAGCGGGGCTGCCCTTGGGGGTCTGTGGTTGGGGAGGGTTTTTTTGGTCGCCTTCTCTCTCTGTCCACCCGGTCACACCCCGGCACGCAGAGGGTCCCTTCCACCTCCCGCAGGTGTAAACCCCGTGTTGGGGGGAAGCAGGTTTTTACTAGGTGAGCGAGAAGACAAGGGTTTTGTTTTGAAAATACTGCAATTTGCCTTATTTTCCCCATCTTGGTGACTGGGAAAACGCAAATACGAAGGATCTAGGCAGAGGCAAGACCCCTAAGCGCTTCTGCGAGGTTCTCAAGTGCAGAAGCTGGGGCAGCTCCTTGCTCTGCTCCCTCTGATCTCGTGGGGAACAGGCGTAGAGCGATGACCCCGCTCCCTGACACCTCTTGTTTGTGGAGGGCTCTGCCCCTGATGTGCTAAGCTGCTTTTCTTTAAGTGTCAGAACCACCTGCTATTTCCAGCCCTACGTTATTTCTAGCTGGTTTGGTTCTTTCAGCATTGTCCTCCTTCAGTTTGAAGAGCGCTTTTCCTCTTCCTGTCGTGTTTCTGGGGTGGGATTATTCTCCCTAGTCCTCATTTTGCTGAAGGGAACAAGCTGTGCTCTTCAGCTTTTTGTCTTGAGATGGGCCCTTTTCATGTAAATGTTCTGTTCTGCAATTGCTGTACTTGGAGTTCATCATTTCTGGGCATGAGTGATGGGAACAATACACTGTATGTTGGTGGAAATGTCATTAGGGCATTAATGCATAATTATCTCCCCTGGAGGAGGAAGACACCTCGATTTATACCTTCTCAGATCTCCTTTGCATTTCCCAATGCCGCAGCATGTCAATGTCACACACTTACCTGGTAATTTAGATAAGGCCGGCTCTTGATTCTTTAGAACTAACACAAAATCTAGTACTATTATTGTATGGAAACTGTACTTGCTGCCAGCTTTAGCTATTTGACTCAGACTAAGGACACTGAAATGAAAGTCTGGGTTGCCGGAAATACATCCCTTCAAGCCAAAGACATAGCTCTTGTGTATAATCAGGGTACATGAGAAGAGAATGAGGCTCTCTGATTACGTAGTAACATCACCCAGCTTTGCAAATGAACTCTCAAGAGAAGAGGTGGGCATTTAAAAAATCATCCCTGTGGGTGTATTTGTGTTAGCATGGGAGGGATCTGCATTTGGAGCAGTGAGCAAATTGCCCTGCCACTGAATCAGCGCGAATGCTATAAAGTTTGTTCCTAAGATGCTTAGGGAAGCACTGACTAACTCCAGAGTTAGTCAGGCACCATTCGGTGCCCCTGTTGCTGTAAGGATGCTCTCTACAAGCAGAGGGTATTTTTGTGATAGACATCATCAGATTAGTCCTCTGGGTTCAATTACTGACCCGCAGCTTTGCCATCACTTATTGGCTTGTACTCTAATAGTCAGCATGGCGTGATGGGACAGAGAGCCCAGTAGCCTCCTGATTTTTCCTCCTGCGATGTGCATCCCGTGTCCCTTAGGCTGACTGGCTCCTGCTTTCATCGTTCTGCGCACGAGCGCCTGTGCTCCGCCTGCCCACTCAGCTCCTCACCCTGCCATGGCCTTCGGTGCTCTGGGTAATGTCGCTTATTGTCTGTCATCTGCTCGTGATGAAAACCCGGCCAGCATCAAAATCTCGCTGTGTACAGGGGTGCAGGCAGTCCCTGGAGATGAAATACAGACTATAACAGGAGAAGACTAAAGGATGAAGTGAGAGTAAAGCACGTAAAAGGACCAAATAAAAGGCATGTAAATTCTGTGTAGAAGAGGAGTGATGTTTAACAAGGCATAAGTCTTATGGCTGCTGGTGGGGACCAGGGAAGAGGAACAGATGGAAAGAGGACAGTGGTGACATGTAGAAGTGCAAGGACACCGCAAGAGAGAGAGACGACTTATCTGAGCACAGCCAGCCCTGGGCAAAAGAAATCCAGCCGTGGCTGTTGGCAGTGCTACAGACACCCCTGACTCTCTGGTTCATCTGCTTCTCAATATCCTCTCTCCTTTGAGTCTTTGGCTGGTTCCTCTCTATCTCTGGCCCTCATCCTGCATCCTCACAGAGGTTGTGTGAGAGTCCCCAGGGCCTGGCAGGGTGGGGAGCAGGAAGAAGGTCACAGCTGGACTCTTGTTTTACCCTTTTCCCACAAGGTGTAGCAGTCCTGGCTACACAGAGTCCTCTCCTTCCTCCTGAAAGATGCTAATATGCACAGAGAATGAGTAGTAATACAAGGAAGGAGTAATTAAGAAAATATTTCTTGAAGAGCTCACTTTTCCCAGTGTCAGCGGGTGAAAGCTTGGTAATTCCCAGTCTGAGCTCAGTTCTGTATGGGGAAAGGATTCTTTGTAGAGAGTGGATGAAAACAGGAGAGAATTTGGAAAATTTTGACAAAACACTACAAAGCAAATACTACACAAGGAAAATTACTCAGTGCAGGAGTGGAGGATAATATTTCCTCGGCAACGGAGGACTGAGAACCAAAGAAATAAGGAGGCAGAAAAAGGAGGAGAACACTTTTCAGAGCAGTACAGATGGTACCTTGTTGCTGCCCACCAACTTTATAATAAAAATGTCCTGGTGTTGATAAAAACTTTGGCATTTATATCATCCAGAATTACTACAGACACCAACTGCTTTTCATCTGTCACCCAAATATACCAGCCACAAGAAACGTGTTTGTATTAGCACAGTGCTTGCAGCCCCAAGGAGCCGGTTGTCCTGTTGCTCCAGGCTCCCAGACTTCAGCTAGAACAAGGTGAAGCCCAGATGAAATCATCTTCATTTTACTGATTGAGAGCACAATTTGAACGACTTTACAAAGCCTTGCCAAAAGTGGGCAGCCGAGTTAGAAATGAAATCCTTCTCTCCTGGATTTCACATCAGTATCTTTACCGCAGCACCAGCTTCCCTCTCCGAACTGTGCTCCTCATGCTAATCGAGCTGCGACAAAATCATTAAATGAAGATGGATTTATGAAATAAACACGTTGTTAGCACCCCAAGCAACCCTTCTCGCAACACGGAGCCTTTTCTGATAGAATTGAAATGAGGAACAGGGAATGTAAACCAGCATGTTGATTATTTTCTTCAGCTCAGTGCAAAAGGTCGCAGCATTTCTGAAGACCAGCCAGTCAGGTTCCATTCAGCTCGGTCTAAAGGGGCTTAATTTTTGATGGGAGCATAAATAACCGGTATCAGAGCAGAGAAAGGCATTGCAGGTCAACTCTCCTACACCAGCCTTATCATCAAAGTAATTTAGAGACGTGAGTTATTAATCTATAGATGCAAGGTATGCATTGCTACTTTTTATTTATCTTTATTAAATTAGGTCTAATGTAAGCAGAGAGGAATGGTAATAAGAGAGCTATTCAATGTACAGCTGGTGTGGCATTGCCCAAAATGTACCTTTACAGGACAGAGATGTTCCAGTGCTTCCCGAATCTCTGTATATCCCTTCGTATACATTTAGGTATCATTTAAGGTATGAAGACATAAGGAAAGTGTCAGTGATGCAGACATTTCTGCTCACGGTTGCTGAGGACAATCTTGTATGAAGAACAGGAATGCTAAACTTTGAATCTCAGACATCTGGGCCTTCCTAGGAATATTTGTGCCCCTGAACAAATGACACCTGTTTGTTTTAGAAGGCAAAACCCTCCGCTGGTCCGGGATAAGGAGGTGTTTTCATTGACAGCTACTGTCCCTGTCTCATGGCTGATGCCATTCAGCTTTCTAAGCAGGAAGGAGGTTTCACGGTACTTTCTCTGAAATAAAGGGTGTGACATACCTTCGGTATAAACATGCAGCAAATACAAATTTTGGTGCATTTTTTTTTTGCCTAGGATTGTATCAGACAAGATAAGAACGAAGCAGAGAAGTTTATACTGCTCTGTGGGGGTACGTGGAGATTCACTTGCTTTCATGCTTCTCTGTTTCTCACAGGCACATGAATATGTGCGCCCAAAGATTTCTGAGATCAGGCCTGAATGGCAGCAAGTAGAATGTGCTGCAGAGTAAGTAGAACAAACTGTACAAAATCCGGATTTGTTATAAAAGCCTTATGTTGCTCATTGCCACAGAGGCCATGGGAGGGGTGTTTCCAATAAAATAAGAAGAAAACAGGGTGCTCGGCAGCAAAACATGTTGTGATGGAATCCGGGCATGGTGATTATTATTTAAGACAATAACAGCTCCCCATGACTGGAGGGATTACCCTCATTGTTTTAATTAAGAAAACTGATCCACGAATTACAAAGGAAGTATTAGATTCCATCTATGAAAGGGATTGCAGCGTCTAATGCGTCTGTGGAAGGATTAGCTGAAAATTGTAAATGAGAGATTTTGATCACTTCAGTCACATAAAGGAAAACAAACAAGCAGAGCCTAAATAATGTATCCGGAACACAAGCTTCAGCTCTTTTCCCATTATTCACGTTCATGGTGCAGAATTTGGGAGCTTTTCCCCCAGTTCCAGCCTCGCATTCTCATTGCTAGTATTTTATTGCCCAGTTGGGGAGTGCTGTGTTCACGCTTTAGCACAGCATCCAAAACAAGTTGTTTTTGCAGGCTGGGGCTGTAAGGAGAGCCTGCCGCGTGAGGTGCAGATGTGGGAAAGGCTGGCTGGGTTCCTTGCTGCGCTCCTCGGGGGGCACAGCTTGGAGCTGCAGGGCAGGCAGAGGTTGATTGAAACTCCCATATTGCGGGCAGTTCAGAAATGTGATTTAAAACAGCGTTGGTGCTTGCTGCGATTTCCAGCAGCCCAACAGGGAGTGTTTTATGGCCAAGCAGTGAGCTCTCTCCTTTCCTCTCTCACCACGGCCTCAGCACAACCTCTCTCACAGCATCTCTGGGCCATGTTGTGCTCTCCCTCTCCTGCTCTTGTGCCGAAGACGTGATCTGGATAGCGATGAGGGTCATTTTTAATTTTTTTCTACCTCTGCTGGAAGTTCCCTCGCCCACACTGGGACTCTGTCTGCCTTACATGGTGGCTGTAGCACACAACCTGTGTGCAAGCAGCGTGGAGCCTCTCGTGCTCTTACAACATACTTCGGTCTAATGGTGGGCTAAATTCCTCAGCTGCAAAAGCAACTTCATGCTTGTTTGCAGGAGAGTTCACTCTAGATTAGCTACAGCCACAGTTGTAATCCCTGTGGAGTGGGAAAAACTAAACAGATGATGTTCATGCAAGAAGTGGAGTGGGAAAGGTACATAAAGCACGGGGTTCTCACAAGCACCATGTGAAAGGTTCGCCAGTTTTCTTGCAGTTCTTTACATGAATTGGGACCTGAGTTACGTTCCAGAAAGTGTTCTCCATAGGAAGGGAAGCTAGAGGATTAATTAATCAAGTTATCTACTTAGGACAGGGAAGATGCTGACATAAGGAAACATCCTAAGAGCATTTTCTAAATGAAATAACAAACACTATCTTCACATTCCTGCATTTTACACATTTGACCCGTTCCACTGGCCATTGTACCTCGTTGGGCTTTGTATTCCTATTAAAACACCTGGAAGCTGAACTCTGACCTTTCCCTTCTCAGTTTCATTGTCTGCATTCCTTTCCTTTACAGCTGTGTGCTTTATACTTGAAAGTCATTTCGTTTCTCCTGCTGCATAATTGAACACTCCAGGAACCAAAAAGTGACCTCAGCCAGCTGAGCCCTTATTGCCTTTCCTGTACAGAACTAGTGAAAATATTTCATGAAAAGTCAAAGCTGTGAATTTGTCTGGAGCCCAGGTTTAACCTGAGGATTGAATTTATGCAGAAGCTAAGAAGGCTTTGGAAGCAGAAGAGTTACTGCGTTGAGTGAAGATGCAGGTGCAGTGATGGTGCACAGTAAAGGAAAACAACAGCCATGGTAAGATGTTTTGATTATTTGGGATGACATACCTGTGTTGGAGGAGATTGCCCTGTGGTCGACTCCTTTCCCACCTCCCAAAGATAGATCTCGCATGCTGGTTGTTCTATGGCCTTGCTATCATGATACCTGGCTTTTCCTTTGCCAGTTTGAAAGCAAGGTGGCAACCACTGCTGCAGTGCAGGTATAACACAAGGTTTGTTTTTAACAGGGAAGTGGTCAGAATGACATTGTCACACAGCTAACCAGCGCTGTCGTGTCCTCTCTACTTCTGCCAAAGGCTTTCTGTGTCCCCTCAAAGCAGAGAATTCGCCACTTCCCTCTAACGTCATGGAAATGTTATCAGTTACGACCTGCTAATACCTGACTTGGCAGCATTTTGCTACACAAAGCAATTGATGCTATTTTATAGCCTTTGACTGAGTTCATTTAAAGTATCAGGTATAATATTTATACCTCTAGGTCAGGACTGAAATACCAGCTATTTTAGACTTTTAGCTTAGATTTGGACTGCCTTTGGAGCGTCCCCTATCTACGCTGCTACCCTAGGATTTAATCAGCTGATGTGTTCAGACACGTCGAAGCTAAACAGACTGGTGTGTGCTAAGATTTCAGAATAAAAGGCATAGAATATAAAAGAATGAGTATTTCACAACACTAAAATACTAATACATTTTACAGAGCAGTAAGTTGTACTTCAACTTATTCAAGCGCATCAGCATTTTGAGTATAGAGAGTAAGTAAAGCCAATAATTCATAGAGCAGAAAAATTGAGTCAAGGACGAGGCAGAATAGGGAAAGTCACAGCTGTGAAGTTTTTAGGAGATTAGACTTATGTCCTAAAACATTCCTCATTGTCTTCCTCTGACTTTTCTGCTGTTGCCTGGTTTGTATTCCCCGCTCCTCTGCAGGCAGGCAGTGGCTCAGGCAGGATTTCCACCTGCTTCTGAGGGCATCTGCCCTGTCAGCTCACGCAGATCTTCAGGGTGAGATGGAGCTTTGTCATGGGACATGATGACTAGAGATAAATCATTTACTGAAGTGAGGGCTACTCTCCAAAAATGCAGCAGCAAAGTTTCCGTGCTACAAAATTGATGAAAGCGCTCTGCTATTTTCTTGTGGCAATAAATAAAATGACTCATTTGTCTAATCATCTTGGGGTTGTTTTTTTTTTTTTTTATGATTAAACCAGGCTGCAATTTCCAGAATATTTAGGACTGGTCTGGTGCATACTTTGTGCTAAAACTGGATGTAATGTGTGCGCCAACAGAGCGATGCCAGAACTTCTTTATTGGTATTTTCCTGCTGGTTCTTTTAATGCCGGTTTACTTTTGAAAAGCGATAAGCTTGTTAGTCGAAAGACTGCAAAAATAAATATCAATGAATATCTTTCAAATGATAGGAAGCTAGATGACGTGGCAAAAATAATTGGCATCTGTATTGCCTGGTTAACTGATCAAAATACCACTGCAAACCAACAGAAGGAAGTGGGAGGCTCTCAAGGAGGTCAAGGTGCCTCTAGGCAAGGGTGACCACTGTCACCAGTCTGGATGGTCAGCTCTTGCCTTCAGCACTTGGGTTAGAGCTGCGAGTCGCTTTGCTTCCCTTTGAAGATGGGCTGTATAAAGTCATTCCCATACATTAGAGCTGCTGTCATTTAGAGCCTTAGCCCGTTGTTTTTACCCCTGTTTAGGCAGCGCAGAAATGTGCAGGGTTAGGTGCAGGTGCTGGTGGGCTCCCAGGGGACCTGTGCCAGGTTTCATCACTGACAGAACATGCGGGCTGGTTGCCTTCTAAATACATCCGAGATGTCAAGCTTTTTCTCTGTGGTACATTTCTTTTTTTGTTAGGACAATGATGGAAGCTCTGACAGTGCTCAGCAGTTGAGCTTCTGGTTCTTCTGTTATGACCACTGCAAACTCAGGAACAGTGTTGCTGATAGGATGCTCAACATGACTTGAGTGCATGTAAACCTACTGAAAGGATGTGTGAAGTAAACAATAAACCAGTAATCTCTAACCGTGAATCAGTAAACTGTAACTATAAAAGTAAAGCTCAAAGTTAGAGTTCATGGGGAAAAATGTCAGGCAAAATACTTTGTTCATGTAATTTCCAAGTTTTTCAAAACGAAGTGGCTGCGGAAGTCTGCTAGACAGATCCTATTCCAATGATTTCTGCTTTATCTTGTCTGCAGGCTTGTTGTCTTCTGGAAGTTTGATGGCCTCCAGGTTCTCTACGTCCAAGTTGGAGCTCCCTGTCATTGTGTGTGGTGGCCCATGGCCAAATGAACCTCCCCTCTGATTAGCTCTTATGAAGGATGGAGCTGCAGCAACAGAAAACAGAGATGGGAGGAATTATAAGGCATTCAGTCTTGCCAGTTATTTTATATTATAGTGAAAATCCTCCACCCATCATCAGGTTTGGTCTGATATCCATGTCTCTGTTCTCCTTTGTCATGGGCCACTGAAAGGTGCTTTGGAGGGGAGAAGTGGTTACTCTCTTTTTTGCATAGCCCGAATCACAGAATCATTCAATCAATGTGCACTTGAGTCCAAGAAAATAATTACCAGTCCATTTTTAACAAAAATGTGCTCTGCATGGAGATAACCCAATGTTTGAAATCCAAGGTCAGTGCTTTGGACCTATCTTGGCTGCTTGAGAGTCAAGAATCCCACTGATTGCTTCTGAATCTCAGTGTTTTGAGTCAAAATCTCATCTTCTTGCTACCTGCCTTCTCTGCTAAAGTTCACAGGAGTGTATGTTCTCTATTTTATACTTCCAGGGTTTTCCAGCAGAATGTTAATTGAAAACTAATGACTGGGAGATCATTTATGGATTATCATAGCCTGTAAACTAATGAGGAGAAAAATTAAAATAAAGGCAGGGAAATTCAGTGTTGATTTATTTGATATCTGTGGCTTAGGTGTGATTTATGAGAATATTTTCCAGTAAAATACAGTAACTGCATTATTTCTGTTCAGAAATTAATTCTGTAAAACTCTTAATTTAAAATTTGCAGAGGTTTATGATAATTTATATGTGGCTATATGGCATTCAGTTCCAGGAGGCCTGTTTAAAAGAGAGGTTCAGTTTTAATCACATACTCCTTCTTTAAGCTGAAAGAAGCATTTCCCTTTGTCGGAGCTGTGATGAGTATCTGTTGTGCAGATAGCTGAGTTGTAAGACACATGAAAGTTGTAGGGAGAATAGCAACTGAAATTCAGTGATCTAAGTATTAAATAATAACTACTTTTATGGATCATTGCTTTGTGAACATCAACTTCAAATAGAAAGCAATTACAATATGTTAGAGGGAAGAAACTCGTAGCATTAGTACCCAGGATAATATTTGCTCTCTGGGTTACTCTTCCTCTTTTGTTAGATGATAGCCTGAGCAGGAGGAAAGGGTTACTGGCGATTTATGGTGCTGGGTAATCTGGGATTCTTGAGTGGCACCTGAATCCCAGCATATAGCTCTCTTCTTAATAAAATAACCCACGAAATCATGAGAGAATTTCAGTGCTTCACCTTTCCCTGCTTGTTCAGGGCAACCTCCTTGCTTAATCTTATTTAATCTCTACCTAAGACTCGGTCCCGTGAGGAACCATTTTGTGGCTGAGGAATACAAAGTGTCACCCTTTAGAAATTTAGCGCCAATATCTCAGCTGGTCCAAATTCCTGTAGTGATGCCATACTTTGTATTCTAGATGAAGTTCAGAACGACTTTTTCCTCATCTGTGTGTCATGTAGTCATGTTAATATTTTTCCAGTCTGCCAGTTTTTATGGCACTGATCATTTTAGTCGCTATGCATCATTTGATTTAATTCCATTACAGACAATGATTTATTACTGCTTTATTATAAAGAACAACAGTCAGGAAAGAGGAATATAGATGCATGACTGTGAGCAGTGGCAATAAATGGGGCTAACATCTGATGTACTTCTCAGGAATACCTTTCAGCATAACGAGGCGCTTAGACCATTCCCCCAGATTAAGCTGTGGTGGCACCCCTATTGCTCGGTTTAGTTTCAGCTGGTTGATTGAATTACACAGCGGGGAACAGTATATCAGGGCAGCAAGGATGTTTAGGAAAGGTCACTCCACCTCTTATTTTGATGCTTTGATGCACAGCATATTTCAATGAGAATGTGTAAGCCCCTGAATGTCTATATACTGAAGATACATCTTGCAGACCTTGCTAATTCTGTTACTATTGGCAAAGCCAAACTGAATCAAGAGAATCAAGAGAATAAAAAGAATCAAGAAAAAACTGATTTCTTTTATAATCCAGCAATATTTTGCTCATTTGGGTTTTTTTATCCATACACTTCCCATCCAAGCATCTCAGAGCACTTGTGTGGAACAAGCTAATCAGCTTCATTCCTGCAAGGGCAGGTCTCTCTGTGCTTTAGGAGGGAAGGTGTTCATGTGTGTGATTTCCTGCTGATGCCATGTTCCCTGAATTGCCTCCTTCATCGTCCTATTTATATGTTTTCCCATATGCCATTCACCACTTCTGTGTGTTCTTATAGGCCTCGAACTTTTCTGATTTTACTTTGTCAGTTTTCTCTAATCTCCTCTAAAAATATGGGGGAGATGATCCTCACCGGAAGACCTACTTCAGAAAACTAATTTTTTCAAGGGTGACCTTTCAAAAAATTTGACATTTCTTTGTTATCTCAGGTTTGTACCAAACGTGAGTTCGTAGGGATTATCCATTGCTTTAAGACAAGCTTGTGCATGAGTAGAGAGAAGATCAGAACCTTGTGATTCATATTTCCATGCCCTCTTGAATGATATTTCCCGGTTAACGCTTACACTGCTGCATCTCAGGCAGCCTTGCAGAATATACGACCATTTATTTTGCTGTCAAAACAGCTTTTGTGACCCTATTTTAAGTGGTGTTGTATATAGATTTCAAAGACTTGTGTTGTCTTAAACACAAAATTAATAGATTCTGCCTGTAATTTTAATTTGGCTAAATTACAGTTGCATATATACCATATAAGTACACATATGTAAAGAAATGAAACAATTCTTCATGTTTAAGTAGGTATTTACAGCTATAGCCTTACGCTGCTTGAGTTTTACTCTGCCGTGTGGCAGCTTTGCTGGTTCTATTGCAGATGACTCCTCCTGCTTCGTGTGAGGGAAAAAACTTAGTTCAATTTCTTGAAGTTTCCAAATCAATTCTGTAAACAAATTTGGAAAATGTATGTAACGGCAGATAATGATCAGAAAATGTTAACTGCCTGTCACAGGGATTGTTTATGAAAACAAGAGAGCTATGTCTAAGAAGCCATTGGTAGTATCGTGGAGATGAAATTTTATTTCCATTGATTAGACAGTGATGTCTTTTACTATTCAAAGACAGGAGACAGAAAATATCAACTTTTCATAACGCAGGTCTTTAACTTTTTCATTTCAGCAGAAGCGGCAGGATGCAAAAGAGACAAAGCATAAATGTATGTGATTATAGATTTCGGTTAAAGCAATCAGAGCTTTGCCTAAGACATGTCTACATTTGTCAAATCAAACTCTGTAAACCCTGATAAATCATTTGGAGCTGCAGTTTGCAAGGCTCACGCAGGCTAAGGTTATCTTAGCAGTAAATTATTTCTCATCCATCACTCCCTCCCATCTTGGGTTTATTGCAAGACCGATTTGGTAGGATAGGATTACTTGTACGAAGGATAGCTCTCCTACATTGCAGACTGCACAGCATAGCCTCTTGTATGGACTCCTTAAAGGGAAAAGCAATTTTCTCTATTGTAAATCAGTCCATAGGGAACCAGCCTTTGGAAAGTAACCTAGATTTCAAACTCAGTCTATAGCAAGCTAGGCAGGACATTAGCTTGGTAAGTCTTGCCTAGTAATAAAAATCTCAGTGATGGAAAAATGCTAGTATTCTTATTTTAAAGGTGACTTTCAAGGGATGAAGATCTCTGTTTATTCATCAGATGTAGGTCTTTAAACAAAATATGGTCCTGGAGGTCTGCAGCATAACCCTGCCTGTTAAAGACACAGAGAAGAAAGCAGCTCCTCATCTCTGCTAGCACGTAGAAGTGCTGAAATGGTCAAGGATACTCTAAAATAGGAAGCTCAGAAGGAAGTGGTGGCCAAGCGATGTTCATCTGTGCATGGCAGCTTCCAGACACTGAGGAAGTGCAGAACCACCAACAAATTAAGGCATTTTGCATGGTCGTTATTATTCTTTTGAGGAGTTGCACAGCTCATGAGCATCTCTGCCATCTCTAATTCATAAAGATTTTAGGTTTCAACCAACCTATGTTCGATTTTCACAGATTATAGTAGTTTACGGCAAACGTGCCAGAAGTTCCAACCTAATTCTGTGCTGTCTAACGTTGCAGATGCCACGACTACTTCCTCCTGCCGAAGGTCAGTGCATGGGCGAGGTGCGCGAGCTCCGTCTCTTGCTGTCTGAAGAAAGAGCGCGTATGTCCCCGTGTTCAGCTAATGCTTTTTGCCATCGTTATCTTTATTCAATCTGCATAAAGATATTTAACATTAGTTTATAATGAGAGACGGAATAGAACAAGGAGTAAGTCCTTATGTTTTTGTTTGAATCCCATGTACCCAAGAAGGAGCTCATACTAGCTGGCTGTTAAAGGGACAGAGCCTTTGCAGATGACAAATAAATAGATCTAAAGCTGTCTTTAATAAGTCCTTATCACTGCAAAATACCAAATATCAAGTTCTCTTGCAAGTCCATCTCCCTCTCTCCTGCTCTAAAAAGCAAAGGCATCATTTTTTTGTTGTCAGATGATAAAGAGTGAACATAAGACCTCTTTAGTGAGGAATAGTATCAATACATGAAGAAGGAAAACATCCAATGCCATTTTCCCACTGATATCAGGAAGGATTAATTTTAAGAATAATAAAAAAGTCACATTTATGACATTTCAAGATATCACTAGCATAGAAAATACTATTTTCAGATAATCATCATACAAATTGATGCTAAGGTCTCATAAGTACCTTCTTAAGCCTATTCTCTTTAGTAAATTCCATTAAAATAGTGCATATATAATGTGTTGTTAAAATGAATTTGGACACAACTTCATTGAATTTTACATGAGGAGGGGAATCTTTTTAAAGTTCACCTGCCTTTTTAGCTCTCTTGCCATTTTCCCTTAATAAAGATTAAAGCCAAAAGCATTTAAATTTAGGGACATGGTTTAGTGGTGGGCTTGGCACTGTCAGGCTAACGGTTCGACTCGATGGTCTTAAAGGTCTTTTCCAACCAAAATGATTCTGTGCTTCTATAAATTGCAGGATTTTTGTTTTGCTGATACATATGTAAAGACAAAAGGTGTTTAAGTTTGATTGAATTATTCTGCCAATTCTTTTATGGTTGACACTTCACCAACAAAGCTGCTGAGAACTGCTTGCTTAAATGGAAAGTGTTTCCATATTTCAGAGTTTGAGATGGTGGGTTGAAATGAGGAAAGCAGAATACAATGGAGAATACCTGTCATTAATCATCAATTATTGCATCTCCGGCATTTCATTTGCCATTTCCCACAACTCTTTATTTCTCATTAAAAAACTCAGGTTTTAAATCTGGAGTTTGTGAAATGACTTTCCATGGGGCATCTTGTCTGTTTAAATTCCCTCCTTTGGTTTCTGGGGTTTTAGAAAGACTCAGGTTCAATGTAAATGATGTATTTCCTGGTCCCAAGTTAGTTTCAAAATTCAAATCCAATCTACGAGCCACCTGCAGATGCTCTGACTAACACTGGATAGTATTTGATGAGGATCGCATTGATTTCTGCAGAACCACGGTATTGCTCAACGTGACTGAAGGAAGAAAAATTTGGCCCCAAAGAAAATGACTCATGCTAGTCTCCCTTTCAGTTATTTAAATAATGAAGTAATTACAACTGAGCCTGATTATTGCTTTTATTTTTTTTTCTCCCCAGCCCACTGCCAGGTCTATTTTAAGCCAACCCACTGGCACCATGTCCAGGGAGCTGGTGGCTATCTTGTTAACCAGAGGATATATGATTTTTTTTTCCCCCAAGTCGTTCATGCTCCACACAATCCTTTTTATACAATTGTCAAATTAAAAGGGCTTATGTGCAGCTTTACTACTTAAGTATTAGGCAGAATAATCTTTATAGCATTTACTGAGAGATGAAAAATGCAGAAAGCTTATGGATACTTCCTTGGATTGAACAAAACTCCCGCAGGATATGAACTCGATGGATCTGAGTGTTACGTCTGTCTTATAGCCTGGGACACACAGAGCCCTGTGTTCTCCTCAGCTGCCCCTTCGACAGGAAGGAATTGGTCTTGGAGAACGGTTTTGAGAAAGGCTCTGCTAATGTGCAGGATCACAACGTGTTCTTGGAAGGCAGGTAGCCAGAAACACCTGAGGTTTGTAGAGATTCCTGGTGATATAACTCCTATTTTGTGACTGGCTTTTTTATCTAGGAAAAATAATTATTCCTTTTCTAGTATATTTGTAGAAAATAACTTGATTGCCTTCCTATCTCTGGAATCCTGTAGTCAGAATTTTGTGACTGCTGAGCCCTTGAGACCAGTGGGAGCTGAAGGTGAGATGTAGTTGTGAAATGTTGGTTTTCCAAACCAGAAGTGTCTTTAACCTGAATACCCCTGATATTTTGATGGCAAAATCCCCCAGAAGTCTGGATGAAGACTAATGCATTTTCCCTTTGGTAAAGTGAAGCACAAGAATTCATGGTCATAAACCAAGCTAATTTTGTGTTATTTTTCCCCTGCTGAAAAATTCCCTCTTCCTTCTTTCATCCTAATCAAATGAGCCATCCTGGCTGAGATCAGCGATCCATTAAGTTCAAGACCCAGTATCCCACTGTGTCCATAAGTACCCAGTTACATCACTGTCTAGGAAAGTGCAAGAGCAGGCCAAGCATTTGTAATACTTCCCTCTTACATTTGCTTAGCCTTTAGTTATTTCAGCACAGGCTCCTCCTGAGCTGGGTTGGTTTCTGTGTGTCCCGTAGCAGAGGACTCCTCTCACATGAGCACCTCCACTGGAAAACCCGCCTGTTTTCAGCATTCACAGGGTCATCTCTCGAGGACCTCTGCAGATCCACTATTCTGTATGGGTGGGGCCACCAGTTTCCCCCTAATCCCTCTTTAAGATGAATCCTAGTAGCTTTATTTGTAGTTCTGGTGTGAGAAGAGGCAGTGAGCTGTGCAATCCTATCTACCCTTTCCACATCACTAATGATTTTGCAGCTCTCCGTTGTGTTCTCCAAGAGCCTTCTCCTTCCTGGACTGAAGCACACTGAAGCATTCCTATGAAGCTGTTCCTCCCACAGAACTGGTCTATGACTTGATTCCTCTTCCTGTCCTCCCCTGGAAGTTCTCCAGTTTTGCTCTGTGTATTTCTGAAAGATGAAGAGATCAGAACTGTGTGTTGTGTTCCTGATATGGATGAACCATGGATTTATACAGTGAAGTTTTCCTCTTATTACATTTATAAGGGCATTTTCATTAGTTCTGGCTTTTCTGTTTGCCTCTAGAAAGTGAATATTGGTCAGAAATACAACCGTTTTAGGAGCTCAGGGGAAAAGGTCGTGCTTGTATCTAACAATATATAAACACAAAACCGTTTATCCACTTTCTGAAATGCTATGCTCAGGAGCTGAAGAGATCCTTTCATTTCGGGGGGGCGGGTGGCTGAGATGTTTTTAAAGACTACCGAACACATTTTATGTGCACAAGAAAACACCATTCACCCCCACTAACCTTCCCTCTGCTCTATGCTGCCATCACCATCATCCCCATCGCATCCCGCCACGCTGAGGTGGGCTGTGCTCCTGCTCCATACGTTGGCTCTATTCTTCGGAACGTAGCTATGAAATACAAATTTATGCAGAATTGTCTTTCATAGCAGCTGAGGCGTGTGCTTGTTTTACAAAGACATTTTAGGTAAAAGGCAAATGCATGCGGCTTATCCTTTTTGCTGTGTTAGTTAGCCCAAGAGAATAGGTGGATTGATTGTCTTTGCTTTACTGCAGCTGTGTTTGATAGAATATGAAGGACCACAGCACAAATTCAGGCATAGGGCACACGATGTAGTTGTGCGATTTAGCTTTATGCTGGATACTAGTTCTGCACAAGCTTTATCCTAATAAGCTTTTACCTTATTGTTCTCTGGCAGGCAAAATGAATAATTGGGAATGTAATTCCAAGCTTCACTGGCAGCAAGAGCAGCGCTTGTTTAAGCAGTGTGCTGTAGAGGCATGTCAAAGCATTACTGATTCTTCAATATCTCTGGCTGAATGATGTGATGCTCTGAACATATTTCTCAAGAGGATAATGAACAGCAGGCTGTTCACATCGGCTTTTTTTTTTCTTTTCCTTTTTTTTTTAGGTTTGCTGTATTCTTCATAACAGAATTTCTCGGTTGTATCTTGTTGCTGCCAAAGCAGCTGTTCTGCTTTACCTCGGTGCTCTGGAGGCTCCTGAAAGACATGGTGGTGGCCCATTTATTCTCCTTGCTGTAGAAAGATACAGGCTTGAATCCAGATTAAATTCTGTTATACAGTTCCACTTTGAGAACAGCGAGGACTCTCTTTCTCTTGCTCTGATTTCCAAAGAATTTGGTGTCAATAGAAAAGGTGCCCCGAAGAACACAACTACTGCACCTTCCAGAAGGAAAATGAGGTTATATTACACCTGCTTTGTGTTTTCTGTGAGCTGACTGTAAAGCTGTTCCAGTGAAATAAGTTCCAGGGGATTTTCTTATGTGCGTTACTCCCATGAGATGGTGGGATGAAGCAATTTAGGACTAGAAAGGGTCTGTGTTGTCTCCTTATCTGCAGAGCTGGGATTTTGCTGGAATTCATCCCATACGTAAATTCACCAAGTTAAACACATGGCAAGCTACGTGTATTTCCCCTGCTTGGCACCAGTGTCCTGCTTTTATCCATGTTCTGCAGTATTACAGCAGGGGCTATATGTCTACAGCCATGTAGAATTTAGCTGAACTTCACAATTACACAGTCCAAAAGATCAAATAACATTTAGCAAAATGTTTGTGCTGAATGTATAAAAACAAGCAGCCCCCTCCCTCCCCCTCCCAATTAAGAAAGTACTGAGTTTTTAGGTTATTTTCAATAAATCCCTGCTGAAGTTCTTTAGATCTTGATTGGTTGAATGCCTATAAATGATATGATTTTCCACAAAAGAAAAGTTATTTTCCATGGCACTGGGCAATGACTGTTTCATTTACCAATTTCTACCCAACATTCCCTACGAGCTAATGTCTGATCTGAAGAGTCATAACATGTTTCTTGGGGATCTCGACTAAATATAATGAAAAATCAGCTCACAGCATTTCTTTGATGTTTTGCCTAAAACCAATGAAGAAATACTAGTTAGAATGCTGATGTCATTCCGTACTGAATTACTCTTTTAATGAAAAACATCAGCACTATAGTTCTGCTTATTATATCACTTTGTAAGCCCTATGCACATGAAATCAGAGATACTTTTGCAAGAACTGTATAGTATAAAAGCAGGATTTTTTTATACTTTCCTCAATAGCAGAGATTTAAAAATATATTTAAAACAATTTAGTGACGCTTTTTAGTTCAAGAATAGCACATTTATGTACAAACCAATAGAACCACATAACTTTGCTACTTTCTGAGAGTAAAATGACATTATTTTCAGGCATTTTTTAAAAGGATGCTATCCATAGTACCATTAACAGCTATAGAACTGCCAAGTGAATGACACCATGCATAGGAAAATCGCTGATACTTTATTCAATGAGGATGTAAGTTACTCATCCCTGAATAGCTAAACATCATGGACCAAGGTGAGGATAGAGGAGAAGATGAGAGGATGAGGCTTTCCTTATGCTTAAGGCGGTAAGATTTAGAGCAAAGGGGGAATCATCTGTACTTTTAGATAGAAGCCACCAACTGGGTTTTGGGGCTCCAGATGAAGAGGAAGGGAGAGCCAAGTGCATTTTGGTGAAGGTTTGATGTCGGCTCTGTTGGGAGTGGTGTATGAGAGAGCTGTTGAGCTGCAGGTCAGCAGTTTAAAAATAGACAACCTCCACAGGAGCAGGTCATTGCTGCTCCTTCCTGACAGCATTCTGATGCACAATGATTCCTCTCCCTCCATCGCCTTAGGTGCCACCAAAATGAGCAAGACCATTCGGAAGAGCATTTAGCCCTTCCCACGTACATGAATAAAAGAGGACATTGCTCATTAGACCTATGAAGCTATGACTATCTCAGTTAATCAAATTTCCTGTTTATTCTAAGGGAAATGAACAACAAAATGAACCGATGTGCCTCACAAGTAAGTTTCACCTTATTAATTACTAAAAAAAAAATATCAAAGTGAGACCTTTTATGTTGGGATTTTTAAACCAAAGTGCCAATGGCACGAAGCTGTTCCAGTGTCATCCAGTGCTGGCTCCTGTCTGAAGAGCAAGAACAAGGAATGGAGGTGACATCTGCATGAAAGCCCCTGCCTGTGACCCTGGAGACTTGTGGCGAAGTACTGAGTTTTGGTGAGTTGTTTTAATTTTTGTTGTAGATGCTGAGAAATTCTGTATTTTGAATCTATCCTCCCTCCTCCCCCCTTTCTTGCTGCATAAAGTGGACATGAACAAAAGGGAAAAGAAAAATTATGGAAGTGAACATAAAAGAAATGCTAAATTTGAAATTAAATGGAAGTTCAGATAATAATCTGTCACTCCGTTTCCCAGTATTATCCCTTAATAACCTTATTGTCTCTTTGCCTATTTGCTTCTTATCTATTTAAAGCAGTTGTTTATCATTCACTGCCTGATTGGTTCATCATCTATGTATTTCCAAAAGAAAGGGAAGATAATATCCCAAGGACCGAGATAGTTTTTCCATTTGTTTCATTTTGTTCCATTAGTTGATGAGCAAGTGGGGAATTAGCATAAAAAACCCCAACCCTTTGCTAGCACTAGATTAAAGATGGCCTTGAAATACAGGGCTTGGAGCCAGATCCATCCTTCCTAAAGTTGTGGTGAGCTCAGATTTGGACTTTAGCGGGTGGTGCTTTGCTAATTCCAGGCTAGCAAAGCATAGAGTCCAGGAAAAGCACAGCCTTTTGTTCCAAATGAAAAACCGAGAGACACTGGGGGCACCGACTCTCAATTGCTTAACACATTTGGTGTGTGGAGTATTCTGGGCTCCCATCAGCCCAGAATGAAGCGCTATAAAGTGAATGCTGAATTTGAAGAGCCCGAAGAACCCTGAGCTTGGAACAATGGACCCCAAGAAGCTACTGCTGTGGCCACCTACAAGCATGTTCATCTTCACTCATGGAGTCATTCAGATATAGTCAGTAGGTCTGGTTTTACTAGGCAGAAAGTCAGTACATGAATATGTGCTCCAGGAATGAGGAGTTAAGGTTTGAAGCAGCCCTTTTGGGGGTAGTAAAGTAAAGGCCGATATTTAACTTAGTATCAAAGTATTCTCACGTCAACCTATTTTTAGACATTTTGGTGCTTCCAGGACTGGCAGCAGAGCTTCAGAGCCATCTCCATGTTAATCCACAGGTATGAACTGAAGCTCTGGCCCAGCTGTTCATGTAAGGATGCTCCCACCAGCCGCAGCAGTAAATCGGTGCTGGGCTGTTTGAAGGCATGATGGATGTCAGCTGTACGACTCTCCGGTGTGCTGTTGTTCACAGAAATAGATTTGCTTTCCCAAACAGGCTCAGGTGGGCAAGGGGCTGTGGGGTGATAACCCATGTGAGTCAGCTTCTGCTGCGCAGCTGAGAATAAACATCATGTACCTACTCCACAAACACCTAAATCTTGCCTTGGCCATGTGGCTCTTCCCTGGGTTTTCAACAGGAACACTTTGAGGTATTTGGCACACATTCAAACGGGAACAGTTATTGAGTTAAATATGAGTAAAATCTGATAACAGAGCTACTGCTGTACCTAGCATCCCTTTGGGTACTCTGATACAAAGTTAAATATTCATTGTTTATGCTGTTCTTGCAACCTCGTTTTCAGTCTGATCTGTCACAGCAATATTGTGTGCAACGTGTGGAGGGTGATGGCTGAAGAATGGCTTGATGGGTTCACGTACCTGTGAGACAGGTTGGGATTGTGTTACAGGTTTCGAGATCTCAGTCAGATTTTGACGTGATAGCGGAAGAGTGTACCCCAGCAGATCAGCTGGCAGGGACTGGGGATGCAGAGCTCTGAGCTGTTAAAAAACAAACCAGAATGGATGACACCTCCACTCGTGTGCTGAGCTGTGAGCAAGGTGGTTGGATAACATGTTCAGCTGTGGTGTTGGTGGGGTCGGTAGCCTTGGGCGGGTGGGGTGGGAGGATGGAGGGGACAGAAACCACCGCTGCTGCCCCACCATAGGCTGTCAGACATAGCAAGGTGTCCCTTTGTGCGTGAGGATGACTGAAATGCCCCACTAATTCCTCATCTCCAGGACTGGGATCTGTAGTAATTGCTGAACTACGGCACCTTAGCAGACTGAAGTAAATAGAAATTATGTTTCCTACCCCAGGCTGTAAACTGTGGAGATGGCAGAGCTGTCACAAGACTGCTCAGCTGTGGCCTGAGCTGGTGCTTCGGGTGCAGGACCAGATGAACAACTGGCAGAGCGAGGGCAACTGATCCAGCCTAATCCAGGAAAATCGGCTCTTTCTTCCCTAAAGTGGCTGATATTTCTATCAAAGCAATCAGGAATGAACCAGGTACTGGTGCTGAAACTCAAAGGAGGGCCCTGGGTTTCTAGAGGAGCACCCAACTTGGAGTCCTTGCTGCAGGGACCTGGCTGCCGCTGGGGAAGACACGTGGCTCCGAGGTTCCTCCCTGCGCATTCACAATTGTGTAACATCCCTCTTGCAGCTAAAGCAACTGTTTACTTGGAAAATTAATGCTATTCACATTTTTTCCTTCTGTGTTGGTTTGTTTTTTGTTTGGTTTTTTTCACCCATCTTTTAATGTGATTTAACAGCTGGAGATGGGGAGAAGGCAGCACCAGGAGAGCAGCCAACTCTCTGCAGACGGGCAGAGAGTGCTCCGGGGACGACCGCTGGTCCATGGATGACAGATGGGAACTTATGGTCTATAACTTAACAGATGGATCACAGCTCTGTTTTTTTTATTTGCATGGAGAGAATCAGATGATTATGGGGCGGATAAATAAAAGCAGCTAATCAGAAAGGTCTGTGATTCAGTGTAGGGATGCGGGAGGATGTAATTTGCAGGGATGCAAACCTTGTGTGATTTGAAGATAGACGGAGGCAAGAGGCTCTGCTAACGGTAGCGGCATCACGTAGCTTTTATATGCCAGCTTTTCAAGCTCTGCATAAACCACCAGAAATCACTTCGGCAAAACATAGTCCAAATATGTGAAATGAGAGAACGGAGAAGGGACTTGCACAGAGAGACCACACACAGCAACAAGACATGGCCTCAGCAGCCGCCTTTCTGTGCAGGTGCACTTAAAATCATTCACCTTTGTTCAGACTTCTTTGCTTGTCTCGGTTCTTAAAGAAATGTTAAAAACAAACCAAAAAAAGGCACACGAGGGAACACAAATGCTGTCTGACTTCTGTTAGTAAGACTGATCTTTCCAGTATTTATAAGCCAAGGAATTAAGAGCTGAAGTACCATGTGGATCCAGCCCCACTGCCTTTATCCATCTGTTTCTGCCCATTTATTGGAACATTTATGTTTTATAGATTATCTCCTATTAACAGACTAAACAGATCACACCCAGAAGCATAGTTTGTCTCTTTTAAAATGACTTTGAGGTGATATCAGGTTGTACAGATGCCCCTGACTCTGCTGGGCACTTTTTGCTTTCTTAGAGTGCCAACTAATTGTTTTTTCCTGACAATTATCTCCTAGAACTTGTGCTGCTATTCAGTTGGAGAGCAAGGACTGGAGGAGACGATGAAGTTGTTGCAGAAGGTGCAAGAGAAAATTCTTTGAATCACTCCTGCACGCATTTCTCCAGATAATTCACCGAGTAGCAGCATGAGGGCAGACGTGACCTACCAAGAGGAAAAGGTAAGCGCAGGGTTGTATCTTCAGGTACCACCAACTATCTTCTAGTTGACCATGCTCAAGTTTTTGTCTTGTGAGCCCTCTCTCTTTCACACATTCCCAATGTTACCTGTCACATGGACAACGACGTAAGTGGAAGTACCAGAGGTTCCTGTCACTGTTTGCTCCTCTTCTTTCATCTACAGGTAGCAAGGGCAGCTGCTGTTGCAGAGCACCGGCTGTGCTTCCACACACGCTGAAGGTCTCCAGCTCTGTTGCACACTTCTCCTTTCTTTTTAGTTTGAGACCTTTCCACTCCATCTCCCCTTCTCATTTTCTGTCATATTCACACTTATTTGCATGAAATACTTTTCCAACAGCTTACAGAAATGCATAGTGTTTCTCCCGATCTCATTCCATGCCTTGTGCACTTATGTTTTATACTCTTCTCAGTCCCCAGCATCACTACAATATTGTTCCTCCATTAAAGGACTTTTTTAGCAGGTGGGCCATAGGGCTGCAGCCCAGCAGCGCTGCCAACCTGCGTGTTTGTTAACAGCAGCCTGACAGCGTTGTTTGCTAAAGCTCTGGCTTGTGGCAGACATGTAAAGGTGAGTCTTCCAACTTACCTGTAACGGAAAGGAGTGTATTGTTCTAGCTGTCTTAGTGACACAGAGAAGATCCTGGAAAATCAACGTCAGGACATGCTCAATGAGAGGAAAATTTTTAAAAAATCACTTCTACCAATCCTAGCTTGGTTTCCTAAGTAAAGGGAGCAGAAGGGATCATTTAAGTACTCTGTGTATGTTGGCAAACCATGTGCACACTACGTAATCCTTCACTAGCTCTGTGCGGGCTGGTGAATGCTTCACAAACAGAGAGTGAGATAAGAAAAAAAAAAAAAAAAAAGGGCAGCTGTTAAAGCTCTGGTTCTTATCAGCCAGCTGGCAGTCACCCCTGGCCAGCCAGCACCAGCACTGCTGGGGAGGTGAAGTACTGGAGCGTAGGTGGGTAGAGGGAGGATTTTTGGGGTGCTGCTTAGGGGACAAAGAGCAGCCAGCCAGAGGAAGCAAAGATCATTCGTTACATGAATATGCTGCTTGTGGAGCTGTGTTGTTACGATGTCCTGACTGAGCCCGAGTCATGATTTTGGAAACCTTCCTGTTGGCAGTAGAGGAGCTGACAGGCCCAATCTCTACTTGATGAACTTGGGGCTAAGAATCTTCTGTAGCCAGTTGATGTCTCACCCATTCAGGAGGAGGAAGCATCAGCCACAGCCTCAAGCCCCCAGGCATGCTGTGACCATGTAGCACCCCTCACCAACTGTGCCAGTTTTGACACTGTCTCAAGCCCCTTGAAAACAGCTTTCTTACCAATTCCAATCCTTTGTCAGCCCATAAAAAGAGATTAAGGCAAAGAGAGATGTCAGATTGAAAAAGTACAAGGATATCACAAGTTTCAATCCCTGGATTTGGGGAGCAGTGATTTTAATAATAGATATTGATACAAGAAGTGAGAAGAGGTGTTTCAATGGATAGGAGGCTGGTAGTTTGCTCTTTTCCACCCTGAAGCTCTTTTTGATAAGCTATTAAAATTCCCTATTTACTATCACATTAAGAATGATTTTTTTTTGTTTTCCCAAGATGTCCTTTATTGCATGGTTATGATCACAATAGGAGAATAAAATGTAACGCCCCAATGATTCTTCTTCTTTGTCTGGCATACTTTCTGTGCCTCTCTTTAAATCCCTTGATTTTAATTTCACCCACATTTTACATCTTGTACATGTAAATTTACTCACTTCTTTACGCTTAGCCTGGCTGCAAATACGGAATGGGCCCACAAGTTTGCATTTTCGTTGTGACTAGCCTCTAAGCACCTTTATTAGGGAAGGCCCACGCACCCTTCAGTTTGTCTTGAGGATTGCTAGAAATTATTGTTTATTGTTATGATAATTACAGTTGGTAGATCTTTATCTCCTCCTGTAAGCTTCTGCAAACAACTGAAGTCTTTATATCCAGTGACAGCTGCTGTTTTACAGAGGTTTGCTTACTCTTTCATTTTTTTGATAATATTAATGTACATAAGATTCATGTACATTCGCTTGCGTAACGTCTTCGCTTCATAATGCATTGCACTTTTATTTACAATTTCACTACGTAAGAGTACCACAGGGTTAAATCCCCTGGATTTTACAGAATTAATTATGCTGGGTCCTACTCTACGTGTGTTGCCGTGTGTCTGCTTCCATCTTCTGCAGCAGGGTAGCACTCTGGTGGGAGAAAGGCTTTGCTGACATGTGGCTGTCACTTCTGCTTATAACGCTTTCTGTCGAGCATATATAAACTGCTGACACAGCCAAGTGTGGAAATAATTGAGGAGGGACCTGGAGGAAGGCAGCTCTGCTGGGCCATAGCCTGTCAGTCCTCCCTCCGTACCACAGCTCAGCGACAGGACAAGTTCTTGTTCTGCAATGCCATTGAAGTGAAATGAAGACTTTTAAAATAGAGTCTGGTTAGGTTCTTAATGTGGAATTCTATGTTTTGAACTGATAAAGACATTTGGCTATGATTTCAGTTTACTAATTTGATTTTCTTTTTTTTTTTTTTAATGTGAGGCTCATAGATTATATACTGGATATGGTTTCCTGAAGGAATTATCTATTTGTAGGAAAGAAAAAGAGAGGACACAGCTGAGCACTACAGAACGTGCTATCGTGGTATACTATTCTGGGCAGCAGGGAGAAGGATTTCTTTGTACCCTACTCTCACTCAAAAATCACTTCTTTGCTACTTTAATTGCCTTGTTTGGGGGTAAAACATCACACATTTTAAATGTCTTTTTAGTCAGTTTATACAGTATCAGGCAAGCAATTAGGCCATCAAAGTCCCAAAGCATGACTCAGCTCTAGACGACGTGTTTTTATCATTTTGGTCTTTGAGGTAATCAATTTGCTGTCTTTAAGGACACCACAAATATAGCAAATGTCAACAGCAATTTGTGTGAATGTAATCAGTATTTCTGTGTGATTTTAGTCACGCAGTGATTTCTTTGAATATATTAATGACGCTGTCTTTGTTTCTTTGTGTTATATGAATTCATATTTCAATTTTTTACCTGGATTGTAGTTACAGCACATTTCACGCTTTATTTTTTTCTTTGGGGTGGGTAATTATGCTGATTATTACTTTATTAAAAGTTCCAGTGAGGATCTTCATAGTTGTGAGCCTGAGCTTGCCACAAATATTGGGCAGGTATTTGTTGTCTCAGAAAATGAATTCCATGAATGCTTTTACTAGTAAACTCTTTTTAGAATAGTCAAGACTATTATAACATAGAGTTGTAAATGATTATAATAGGATGCTTTTATTACAATAGGCGTATTAGTGCCTGATAAACAGATTCAGATAATATTATGAAATGCTTACAGTCTAACTTTGATCTTGAAAACATATTTGTATCTGAAAATAAAATGTCCAAAAATCCCTAAATAATACTCCCTAATGGAAACTACAGTATAATTTTAAAGATATTTTCTTTTGTGTGTAGAAAGGAAATGGATTCCCCCTCCCCATTCCAATTTGCCATTAGTTTAGTATTAGAAGTAACATTACGATGTAGAATCTGCATTACACATTTTGTTAATGTGCTGGGTAGTCAGGAAATAGCATAGATTTTTAAAATCCTTTATTTTTTTCCAGAGTGTAGCAATATGATTTTCTTTTATTGTTTAGCAAAGCTCAGAGACCATGCACAGATGGATGACTTTAATACCATCTAGCACTGACATTTACAAAAGTGCCATGTTTGAGACAAATAATTGGACAACAGGCTTTGCACTGTTAGCCTCAACTTCCCCAAAGACGCAGCACTGAAAGAAATAGATCCACTCTTCTTCTGAGGACGAGGTCTGAAAGTCTGCTAATGAATCGCGTTTGAAGTCCTTTGACTGTAATAACATCTTCCCTGCTGAGAAGTTAATAATCTGTTGGCTCTCTTTTTGTCTTTTGAACATTAGTTTGAAGAGCTTCCATTATTGTTTTTGTTCCTAGCTAGGGACAAAGCAAATTCTTTGACCCTACTGTTATGGAAAAAAAAAATAAATTCCTTTGCAATCACAAAACAAATAGACAAACATTTTTAAGGACCGACCTTCCACCTCTGCCCAGCTGAATGATCACAGGGAACTTCAGGTCTGTGCTCTGACCGAGACCTTGTGTTGGGCCTTACTCAGTGGCCTTTTTTTCCCGTGAAAAAGGAGGATCCAGGAAAAGAAGAAGGTTGCAAGCTTACTAAAACCTGTCTCACTGTTTCTTCACTACCAATTTACTCACAACGTTATATTAAAATTACCGTGAGTATACTTGCCTCAGTCTTTATTGTAATTTAATATGCATATAATTTCATGTATACATAACACTTTGCTTTTTAATTTGGCAGCAACAGTGCATGAAGAACTTGGTTGCTGTTAATGCAGATCATTGGGAAAACTTCAATTAATAGTGGTTTTTTCCCCATAAAAAAGTAGTGAAAAACCTGGGATTGGGTGTATTGAAATGCAATTTTTGTCTGTCAAATGATACCTACTATTTTAACAAGCTCTTAACAAGTTTTATCTCACATTTTCTTTCTTTTGGGATTTACCTAAATCATGTTAATATGATTAAGTCTCTTGGTTAGGTGGCTCTTATACTACAGTGGGAATGACCAACAAAAAGAGGGACAGGACCATCCATAGGAGTTGTAAACTGGCACAGATACAAAAAATATTGCCCTACTTGATGGCATCTCAATATACAACAGATGGATCTTTACTGACAGATGACTTGATTCACAAAACCTGACCCACCTTGTGGGTCCTATGATCACGAGGATGCTGGGGCTTTTTGCTTTAAACTTATTCATGGAATTTTAGGATTTTCAAGTTAAAGATAAATTTCAAGTTAAATTTAAAGCACTAGCTTTAAAGAAATAAATAATAAATAATAAAGCTCCCATACCTTACCTTTTTTTCATTAACAAAGTATCTGAGATGTGAAAAGGGATTCACGGAGTTCTTGTTTCAAAATCTAGGTTTCATCTCAAGCTCTTTATAGTTGGGGTGCTGGAATCATTGCTCGCAACGTGGGCCCATGACCCTGTAGCAAAATTTTTGCTGACTAATTGAGGAGAATCTTAATTAAGCCATAAGGAACCTAAGAACTACTAACTGTGAGAATTGAATATTATGCTGCCCTTTTTCTTGGGGTGATTTTTTAATTAACTTCTTTTGGGAGCTTAAGAAATGACACAGTCAACATTTTTAAAAGAGGATATTCAACTGAAAAAAGAGCATTTTAACTTGGGGAACTTTTTATGATTGGTTTTTGAATGCTGATTTCCTGACAGTTTTGAAATATCTACAATTTTTCCATATATCTTTTCCCTCACTCTTCCTGAGATGTAAGAAAAGGGAAATACGGGTTTAGATTTCATCGCTCAAAGGGATTCTAAGCTAAATAACAAAGGCTGTTTTACAAAATAAGAACTAGAGCAATTTGTACTTTCCTAGCATGTGGGCTTGAGTAACTATTTTGGGAAAAATCAGCTCTACATTTATAGCCCATCTGCTAAACTCAAGGTAAAACTCCGTTCAGCCATGGCTGGGCACGCTAAATGGTGGGATATCATCACTCCCTAATGACTTCTTTCTGTAGATGTTCAGCACTGACTGCAATAGGAGTAAGCCGTGTAAGGAGTAAGGTCATGTAAGTCATGGAGACCAGAAGTAGTTAAAACCGAGACCAATTCATACGAGGATGCACCAGATGCAGCTTCAGCCTAGACATCGGTGTACAGCGTCCTGTCTCCTATCTTGGTCTTGTATTTATGGATTGCTTTTACTCACCAGAATGATGGTTAAATTGATTTTGAAATCTGTCGTATTTCAGAAGCAGCATTTGAATTACACCACTTTTCATGGAGCCTTTTTTTTGAGTCAGACTCAGAGTAGATGTCTATAAGAAGATATTATGGGTTTTCTGTGGACGTAATGACGACAAAGGAGCATAACAATGCATGGAAGATTTGAAAACTAGGAAGCTAGATGCACGCCTTAATTGTCACACAGTGAAAGATTTTTGTCACAACAAAGCTTTTAGCATCCAGCAGAGAGTTTATGGATAGTCTAATTTCTTATTAATCAGGAAAGTGCCCGTTACATTATTGAGTGAAGTGGCGTTCCAAAAAATTAACACTGTTTAATTGCCCAGCTGGAATTGTAAACAGTTATCAAGTGTGACTGCTAATGTCACAAATCCATCTTCAGTGAGGATGATCATGCTTCATCTTGGGCAGGTTGAAAAGAGAAGCGGTGTTTGACTGTAGAAGACAGTCAAATGGCTGTGATCTCAGTGCTGTTCAGCTGGACAATAGTTCTGCAGATATTGAAATAAATAGGGCAAATACTACATTAGCACGGGGTGAAAAGCTGAAGGAACTTGATCTCCGATTGTCTTGTTAAACCAGTGCTGATCCCATTGGTTCAGTTCTCCAGCTGCACTTGGAAGTGGTTGATACTTCCTTCTTAAGCTTCATTAACTAGAAAATTCTGAGTTTATGTTTACTTTTGTGGGCTACTCCTGCACACAGGCACGACCTTGAGTTTGTGCCTTCTTCTGAACTGGGTGACAAGAGATATGAGAACAGGGATCCCTGAGTGGGTCTGACCTTGTGTTTGGGGTCACTCCAGAAGGTGGCCTCAGCCAGCTGTAAGCAGTAGAGAGAACTTTTCCAACCTCCTTAATTAGTATTTTGTGTTGGATCTGGCACTCAGTTTGTGGGCAGAGCTCTCCCAGGAGCCTGGTGCCATCACCTGGACTGCAACAGAGCCAGATTCTCGTCACCCCCTTTGGTCTCCCTGCAGGAAGGTTGGGTCATCTCCAGCTCAGAGGTGGAAGGTATGAAGGTACTTAAATTCCATCTAACCATTTTCCATTAGGAGCTGAAAAACACTTGCACATACCTTTGACTTCAGCACTGGGGAAGCCCGAGCACCAGTCATTGCCTGACCTATGAGAGGAGCCTGGGACTCAGAAATAAATAAAATAAAGGGTCCACTTCTTATCTGATTACATGGCAATATAGAATAAATTCTATCATGGACATGAATCAAAAGCATGATAAATTGACAGCCAAATAGCCCTAAGGGAATTTTAATACAGATTAGGAATAAAACTTTCTGGAAAAGTCCTTTTTTTGCCCCTGACTTCCTCTCCCTGCCCTACCCCACTACGTTTCTGTCTGCTCTCAGGACTTTTCTGAAGCAACGATTCATTTGTTGTCAAACATAATTTCATTTAATTCATCGTGCTTCATAAGGAAATGTCAGGTTTTATGTATTTTACACTCGTGATTTCTTTTTCAAAATAACCAGATTATCCTCCTCAAATATTTTCAAAATGGGAAGTTTTGAGTTTTGTTGAAACTATTTTTTTGTACTCTACAATTCACTTAATGGTAAGAGAAACCTTTAAAGGACACACTCACAATAAACTATTTCAAAATTATTTAAAACATAATGTTGTCAAATCTTGGATGAATTTTGGGAAGATGGTTTTTTCCAAGAATTTTAACTTTTCTTTAATTCAAGATGGAAATAATTATTTGATGTTTGATTTCTTTACCTGTAATGCAAAAAACCCTTTGTATTTTTAGACTTCCAGCACCAGAAACCTGAAAATTGTTTTGATTTATTATTCTTGATGAAACCATACACTATTGTGAAGCTCATAATATTCCCATATTTATAAAATGCAATAAAAAAATTCTCAGATGGCTAGCAATACTGTGCAGCTGAAACAAATATTTTCTACTGTGAACAAAACTGTTGCTTCTCAGCGGTGATCAAAGAATTGGTGATGATTTGATTCAAGCTTTCTGGTAATGCACTTTAATTTTCTGCTTTTTGACTGTGTTAGGTAACTTGCACATTACGTAGCCCTGGGGGAGTCTGAAATCAAATCCACCAAAGATGATAGAAAACGTATATTGCTTTCAGAAGGCTTTATATGGGGCTCAGCAGAAACAAAAATGTAAGCTCTTCCAGTTGTGCTCTACTGGTCAATCCTTTGACAATTACCAAACAGCAACTTACGAAAAGGGGCAGTAATATTTGTGATATTTACTCATTTTCTGAGAGGGGACACAAACATGAAGTGAATGCTATGAAAGGGCACAGCCGTCTCTGTGGTAAATTATTCTATTAACATAGATTGTCTTTAGCTTTTGCTACTAAGAGTTAGCGCGGGTACAAGAACCTCAGCTCTCCTCAGCTATAGTTATAGCTCTGGTGCTGTCTGCTGTCCAGAAGTAGCACTGGCCACGTGGACCACTGCTTATTTAAGGTCGTTTCCCACAGCACCTCTCCTGACATCCCTTCATTTGCAGTTTCTTTTCAATAAACCTTCACCTAAGCAAGCGTTTAGGTGCCTTTGCTGCTTGGTCACATACATCTCCTGATGTTTCCAGAAAGAGCAATGGTCATCTGATGTTGGTCTTCATGGACAGATTTAGATTGCAAGGTAATTTATTTCAGTCCTTTTCTAAATGGAATGAGGGCACAGAAATAAGTTCCCAGAGAGAAAAGAATGAACGTGGCACGTTTTCTTAGTAGTTTCCATCTTTCAATGTCAGTTGAAAATGACAGTTTTCCCTTCTACAGAAATATATTCTGAAGCTCTTCTACAGGGAGAGTTTATGTTATCCTTTGAGTCATCAGTCACTGATTATAATTTCAAAGCAGTACTAATAGCTATTGGTACTCATTTCATAATAAATTTGACCGGAGGGGTTTTGGCTGGGGATGTACTAAGGCAATTAATCACTGAGTATCATTGCAGATGATAATTTTATGTTAAACTTCATCTTGGCAAGAACAGAGGTGATGCTGCGTCTGTGCCTTGGAAATGATAGGGGAACCTTTGATGAATATTATATTTTTCTCTACCTTCAGAAGGAATATCAATGAACATTTGAAAGATCATATGATAACAGTTTGCCAGTGATATTATCCTGTTGAGGTTATTTCTCATTGTTCAGTGGAATGCTTGTAATCTTAAAATCCGGGGTGTAATTCTGTCATGTTTTTCCTGTGATCATACATGTGGATGAACTCTGGAACACGATTATCATTTGTGGTACCCATGAGCTGTGCTATTCCTCCCTCTCCCAGTAGAAATTCCCCCAGGAGCCAGGGAAAGGGGTCTGTGCCTCCTTCAGGTAGTTCTGAACATGCACATCCCCAGGGCAGGGAATCAGACCTGGGATCCCCAGACTGGAAGGCTAAGATATTGTCAAGAAATGCTTTGCAAGCTGTGATCATCAAATGTGCCCCTTCTACCCTCAATTCATTATTCTTTCTGGGAAGGTCTCCCATTGTGCCCACCTTCCACATAAATGGGAGCTGCGTTGGGCCCATCTGATAAAGGGGTTATATATATTATAACAGGACTGTGTATTATCAGCATAGATTTGCATAAATAGCTGGAAACTGAGAAACTTGTGCTTAGGTGTTTTTGAAAGTTTTCCTCTTAATGAGTAGAACCCTGATGTAATGATATAAGTCAAATGGTAAAAATGGAAAGCATTGCTAGAAAGCAAGCACTTTATTCTAATTTTATATTTTCAGCTCCATTGCAGAATCTCTGTGAATTTTAATTTTCACAATCTGAGTTGTCTAATAGTTTTCAGATCTTCATAATCCACCTTCATGTGTGTATTCTTTTTCATCACAGAGCAAAAATGTTTCTGCCTGGGTTTTTTTCAGCATTTTCTTAAATCCCCACATGCACTCGCAAAAAACTGAGGCATAATTGCATCATCTCTAAGGTATTTTTAATCTCCTTATAACTGAATTTAAAATATTTGCTGTGGATTTGTTCAGTGATAATGGAACATAGGGCTTTGCATTCATTTAATGATTTAATTGAAATCAAATTCTGTCAAAACAAGGCATGATGTTGCCTAATAGATTCTGGGCACAGATTCACTGATCTAAGTGGGCCTGTTTCCTCAACAGCTCTTCTGTTTTCTCAAGAAATTGCAAATCCCACTGGTAATTCTTGGGATTTTCTGTCAAAAATGTTCCTGCCATGTATATGAGGCAGATTGTATGCCACTTCACCACTTCAATTCGTGGAGTAAAGCTGTTTGATTTGCACCCAGATAGCAACAATCCCCATACCCTTTTGGTGAGCAGCTCACAATCCAGAGAAAGAGGCTTCTATGTCTTAGTCTTTTCCCCATTTTGCTCAATTTCTTTCATATCTTGTGTAATGTAGTCGCAGTCTGTCCATCACAGGTCTTTTAAATTACCAGTATTCTTCGGCTCTTCCTCTGTCAGCACACAACAGCTCACCAGAAAGACCGGGCAAAGTTAGCAGCTTCCCCCCCTTGTTGAAATAGAACAGAAGTGAAATTGGTTACATTTAAGGTCCCTGAAGTTATCTGCAGACTGTGGATGAAGGGAAACCCTTGTGTTAGATGACTGGACCCACACCCAGGACCAGAGGTGATGGCCTCATGTTGCACCAGGGGAGGTTTAGATTGGATACTAGGAAGAAGTTCTTTACTGGAAGAGTGGTCAAGCATTGGAACAGGGTGCCCAGGGAGGTGGTGGAGTCACCATCCCTGGAGGTGTTCAAAAAATGAGTAGTTGTGGTGCTCTGGGACATGGTCTAGTGGGCACGGAGATGCTGGGATGAAGGCTGGACTTGATGATCCTGGAGGTCTTTTCCAGCCTAAATGGTTCTATGATTCCGCGATCTGCAGGTCCCAGGGCACATCCCTCCCTCCAGTGCCAGGAGAAGCAGGTGAAGCAGCTCTGACTCTGTCCCTTGTTTCTCCTGCAGCTCCCACCACAGCCCGGACCAGGGTGGATTGTGCTGCCCTTGGGACGACCGACTGTCCGCTCTGCCTGGCGAGGAGAGGGTTAACGCCCCTCAGCCGCGAGGGGCTGCAGCTGGGCGGGGCCACAGCCGGGATAGACAACGGAGCCGGCCAATGGGATGCTTGCTCCGCGGTGACGTCACGCCGGCTTTATAAGGGCGGGTCTGGGCAGGGCCTCGGCGCCTGTTTCCAACGCGGAGCTTCAGCGGCCCGGGCAGCGCCGCGGTTCGTATCTCGCTTCTCTCCCTGGGGTGTCCGGGGCCGCTGTCCTGTCTCCACACACGGGGCT
>JAVSBS010009375.1:118414-164716 GCA_033124195.1 Coracias cyanogaster | reverse complement strand
GTGCTCCTCCCGGTTCTGCTCCCGCAGCGCCGGGAACGGTGCGGGGGGGAGCGGCGGCCTGGAGTGAACCCCGACCCCGGGAGAGCTCCGGCCGGTGTCCCTGCTGACCACAGAAAGGGTGTCTGCACCAACGAGTAACCTGTGAATGTTCTTCCAAGGCTGGTGCTTGGCCCAGCAGTGAGTAACACCGTGCTGGGTGTTTCCACTCGCTTGCCGGGTGGGATTTAACGAGGTGTGGTTAAATGGGCAGCATAAGGACAAGAGATATATACTGGGCAAGAAGATACACCCAGTATTTCAAATGCCACCTTCATTTCATTTCCAGAAGTTTCTTTGACTAGCAGCTGAGGTTAAATGGCTTCATCTTCATTTTCCCCCCAGGCGAGCTCCTCTTCATCTCCTTTGAAGCCCCTAATGGTCCCATCCAGAATGGTAGAAGAAGTCACATCATCAGAACCAAGGTAGTTATTGAAAATCCTTGATAAAGGTCTTAATCTGGCAGCTCTTTCTCTTATGGAGTCCTCCGGCATTGTTGAATGAAATCGCTTTTCAACATGTTATGGTAGTGTTGGGTTGACAATTGGACTTGATGACCTTGGAGGTCTTTTCCAACCTTGATGGTTCTCTGATGATGGTTCTCTGTCCCACCATGTAATCGTGTGGCTCAGTGAGATCAGTAGTGTGGAAAGCCCTTATATACCGGGGAGAATAATTTATCAAGAAGTCTTTTAGGAGAACCGACTGCTGCTGAAATAGCCGTTGAACTACCAACACCTATACACATACTCTGCTGAATATGAAGAGAAACCTTTAGTTGTGTCACGAATGCTAGGAAGGACTAAGAAGCCATGTGATGCGTAGTGAACGGTATTTTGTTAAACTTTTGCAGGGAAAAAGTGCAAAGCAGCCTCCAGAAATACCAATGTATTGATCTAGGAACATTGGATGTTATATCGGGTGGTTGCTTATGGCACCTTGAAAAACCTGATCGGTTTGATCAGCTACAGTGTGGGCATAAGAATCAATAGGAACATTTTCCCAGCCGTGTCTCGCGTATTGGTAGAAATCAGGCTGAGCAGGTCTTTGGCTTTGCAAAGGCAGGCGGCTGTCAGTCTTCAGTGGGGGAGTTGTGCTTCATAACAACGTATGAATGCGGGAAGTAAATCTGTCACCTGTCAGTCTGTCTGACACGTGCATGAGGTTCCTCTCTTAGCTGAGGATCGTTAATTGCTCACAGTGACAATGTGTGGTAGTTAAAAGACACGCTAAGCAGGTATTTATGGGAAAGTTAAGCAGCGAGCGTATCTGCCCCTTGAAGAAGAGCGAGAGATGGTGGTGGAACCAGGATGGAATAAAGCACGCTGATTGTCTTCTTGACAAGCAAAATTACTCAGATCCTGGTGGAAAGCATTTTGACGTTGCAGGGCAGCAAGAGTTTTCTTTGGCAGCTCAGCATGATACGTGTCGCAAATGAATATTAGCAACAATTACCAGTTTTACGTTCTGTTCAGCAAAACTCTGCTTTTTGTTCTCGTTTCCTTTCCGCACCCGCACACACTCATTTTACAAAATGATAGATTTTTACAGAAAATACTGGATGCTGGGATGAAAGTCTAAAGATTTATCTGAATTTGCTGTGGAAAAAAAGGAAGATCAGTTAAAATACTCAATACCCAGTCACAAGATGAACAGGTAGTCACAATCCTGTTACTGTTGAATTTTCTTTGAGTCACCTGGGCTCAGACCTGGTTGGGTTTTGAGCTGGGTTCCATGCATGGCGCATGTCATGGCCCTGGCAGACTGTGTCCTGATGTGTTCATTTTCCATCTGGCATTTGATCAGTTAAAAATCTCCCAGGGGACCACATTTTGTGCTCTGGAGGAATCTGCTGTGCCTGGTTTACTGGTTTGTTGCTGACACCTACTAGGCAGCTAGGGATGCTTTTTTTAAAAAAAGTTTATCCAGTATTTCCTCTCTATTGCCTTGCCTGTTCTTCCAGCACACGCCATTTGTGTTAATTTTTATCTGTTGATGCTGATTTATTAGTCGTGTGTATTATCCTGCCATATCCTGTTACACCAATTAAATGTTGGTTCTGGCTGAGACCTTACAACCCCTTCTGGCTTGTTCCTCATGTTTTCTGTGGACTGACACACTTCCCTCTTCCCCATCCAACAGTCTCAGGTTCCTCATCCAGTTTAAGGTGTTCTTACCCATACCCCTTTGGCCTTTTGTCCTTTCTCCGTGACTCGTTTAAAGCCCTCTTTGCTAGCGTAGAGAGGCAGTGTCCGCCTTAAGCAACCTCCCATGAACATCTTCCCATACTTGAAGTAAAGCTCCCTGAGAGGGGAGCCCTGTGGCCACCTCTTCTGGTGAGACTGGCAAGTTTGTCAGCTTGCCGCAGAGCGAGCGGTGCCTCGTGGGCTCAGTTGGCTGGGCAAAGCTTGGACACCTACGCACACCCTCCCACCCCATTTAGCAACTTGAGAGGCAGGACATGAGCCTACGTTTAGGATTAATCTTGACCCAGCTTAGGGAAACTGGCAGTAGCTGTAGCTGGACCTATGGAACACCCTGGCGCAGAAGGGAATTGGCACCTTGTTCCTCTGGAGGTTACACTGACTCCTGCCTTCTGAATTTTCATGGAGATTAATGAAGAGTTTGCCTTAGCAACTATGCTGTCTGAATGCAAACTGGTGGGGATCTCTCCTGCAAGCTCAGCACAGGCACAGCTGTCTAATATTGACAAAAGTGTGGTCTGATCAGGCATTCCTTAGGGAGTCTGGTCTTAACTCCTCATGTAGATGGTCTTCCAAGCATTCCAGTATTTGCAGATAAAAACTGTTATTTATATGAATAACACAACAGCTTTATGGCACTTCTGTTATCACATGCCTTAGCTGATGTGGTCTTCTCTATAGAGTGTGAAGCCAACAGCTTTCAGCTCATCTCCCTGCAAAGATGCTGGAGACATCACTTTATTATCCTGCTCCTCAAGTTCATGGCTGGTGATGACAGTGATGGTATTTCCATCCTTTATAAACTGTTCTGAGGCCAAATGGTGAAAACTCCTCTTTAAGAACTAGGCATCATTATATAGTAAGCACTTTGTAGCTCTGAAAGTTTAAGGTTTTATGCATTATTTGCCAAAATAGGATGGACAAGTGGGTTTGTTTTCCTGTGTTATTTATATCATATTAATATGAAATACGATTTTAAGACATGACCTGCAAAGTCAGGAACAGGGAACACTGTGCTTGCAGAAGACATTTAATGACTGCCACTAAAATAATAGCTGGCTGCAATTCACTGTATCTCGTATTCAGATAGTTGAAACAGCCTGAGTGCTGCTGACTGGGGTGCAGGGGCTGTTGCCAAACTAGAAGGGGAGCTTAGACGTGTTTGGCTGTAGTAAGCCAGAAAGGGCTGTGAGTTCTCCAGTTTCGATAGATATCGAGCGGTGTCCGTGTGCAAGCATATGGGAACAGCTCCTCCCACACCACATCTCTGGTAGATTCTACAAAGCTCTCACAATAGGTAGGTGTGACACCACCACAAGAAGTTTCAGCTTGTGAAGTCCCATTGAGGGCATTGGTCTCCTAGCTTTTTAACTTCCCACCTTGACGTTCTGAGGCACTTCAGGGCAATAAATTGTACGTGACATGAAAGGCAAGGGTAGACTTCTGTTTCTTTATGGGCTTTATTTTCAAAATGGAAGAACGTAGATTTAGATTGGAAATTTGAAGGAAATGTTCCATCCCTGAAGGTGTTCAAGGCCAGGTTGGATGGGACCTTGAGCAACCTGGTGTAGTGGGAGGTGTCCCTGCCCATGGTAGAGGGGTTTGAACTAGATGATCTTTGAGGTCCCTTCCAACCCAGTCGATGATTCTATGAAGTCAGCAGAACACTAGATGATAGGATAGGTGTTCAGTGTAGCCTGTGTGGGTATTAAACTAATTGGGGCTTGGGGTTCTGGTTTGTACTGTTAAACTGTTAGCGTGCATCCTGGAGTTTTTCTCCCATGTGCCCAATGTTCTGCCATGAAATGGCCAGGCAGTGTTGAGGATCAGCTTGTATCAGCAGCTCTTTCCAAAATCTGGAAGTGGTAGATGAAAGTGCAGCTGCAAGGACCCGAGTTGTGCGGTAGTACTTGGTTTTTGGGCCAGAAAATAGTCCCCAGACTATACTGGAGAGTACTGTAGCCATAACCATTATGACTTTAATAAAAAAGTGTTTGCATCTCAAAAATGCTCCTTAGAGGAACCAATCAGCATTATTTTAGAAAAGAATTTTAAGCCTGTTGCATAATACCTATGATATTAAATACTGTTTGTATTCCTGTGACATTGCCTGTTGCTGAGTGCTGTAGCACCTCATGGACTGAGCTGAGGAACCTCTGATCTCACCAGAGATGACAATAAAAGGATGCAGTTTACAAAAAAAACCCCAACAAAACTCATGTAACAATTGCACAGCTTGAAAGAACCATGTTGTTCCAAGCATATTTTTTTTTAAATGAAAGCCATTTAGAAAAGAATGAATTATGTCATTTTTTCTTTTTGTCTTCTGTATTTCAAAAAGTAAAATGAAATTCTATAAAATGCCAGCAAACTCCTCTTCATTAATCTTTTGGTTGTGCCTATTTAAGACATTTTTAAACCTAAGTTATACTTTTATCAATATTTTTTTCTAGTTTCCAAGAGCAATTCATTCTTTTATATCAAATTAATTTTTAATTTTCAAGAAGAGTTCCTCCGAGTGGGCTTAGAGACAAACAGATCAAAGCAGTGTTGCTGAAAGGCTTTATTTTAGCGAATGCATTACTCTTCCCCCATTTATAACATAGAAACATTGCTATGAGTTCTGGATCTATTTGATCTTTACTCAGCTTTCAGGTAATTTGCCAGATTTATTAAGCATTATATGTAACCTTGATTTGGCAAAGGAAGAATAAAAGAGAATGACATTTAAAAATCCGTAATTAACTGACGAAGCTGAGTTTGGGGCTTCCAGTTCTACATTCAGAGGAATAGAGGCTTCATCAAGAGATAATCTTTTGTTCCATTGTGCCCTGTCCTCTTCTCACACATTGATAGAACGTTGTATCCCTTCTGAGTGTTCGCATAGCGAGGATTCCTCCTTTTGCAGATGCTTGTGTTGTGACTGTAGAAGTAAACTGAACAATTAATTTGCGAATAATACTAAGCTTAATTTTTTTTTTCCCCTCTGAGAACTTGGTTATGAAAAGAGGTTGTTAAAATCTTCACAGTTCATAGTGGTTACAGTAGAAGATTCCATTAGAATAAATGGTTTCTTGCTTTTGAGAGCGCTGTACTTAGACTGTATCCCTGTGACATGTTTGCAAAGGATGAAGTTTGCATAAAGCTCTCCTGGCCTTTGATTTCCTTTTGTTCCTTTAAAATGTCCCCTGTTGGGTTTGGTATTGTAGGAGGAAGAGAAGAAAACAGGCATATTCCCTTCCTGTTACACAAGCGTGACTTAAGGAGAGTTGACACTCTGGAATACTGTCGGATTTCTTGCCATGCCCCCTGTGTGGTGGATTTAATCTGTAGCATTCAGTGGAAAATTACTTTTTTTTTCTTGTATTGAGTTGAAAGCTGGCAGCCACTCACGGCACTGGAATAACTGGTTAGATTTGGTGAGACATTTCATCAGTATTCCTTTTCGTTGGGCTTACCTACAGCTTAAGCTAAATGGACGTGAAGGAAAGTCTAAGCTCAGTCTCATACTTCAAAACACATCTGTGTCAGGTCTTTCACTGTGTTGAACCCTCCTTGCCTTCCTGAACAGAAGATACTCAGTTTTCTTTAGTGCACCAGTACTACAAACCACTGGTTCCCAGTTCTGAGTACACCATCATCTGGCAACTGTGCAAACAGCCATCCTGGAGGCATCCACAGGCAATTTACCTCTCTTTTGCTGTTGGTGTATCTTGGAAGAGATATTATCTCCTTCAGTTTCCCAAGTTCTGTACGAAGCTTTGTATCCCATGTCCACCCCTTTTACACAGCAAGGGGCCTCAGGTTCTTGGTTCTGTAAGTAAAAAAAAAAAAGAACCGTTTTCCTTGTGCCACTCGCCATTACAAAGGGGCTCCTTTGTTCATAGAGAAAAGTGTGGTGATGGTGGCCTGAACATCATCATCAAAAGTTTCTGCTTCCATCAAGCTTTCTGAAAGCTTCAGCTGTGCTGGGTCCTTCAAGTACTTTGTAATTAAACTGTTTGATTTTCATTAGTTCATCTTCCCCCCATGCTACACCTCTTCCAGCACTCACTTGAAGCTGAGGAACCTGACAGAGTTCTGCCTCTTTTGACAGCTGGGTCCTGACAGACCAGCACTGCATAGTGTGAGCTGTGGCACACCACAGGGCTGCCAGATGGCTCCTGCAGGTCACCAAGCCACCCATGAAAACACAAACACCTAGAAAAGGAGAGAAAGGACAGGAAAGAAAAACAGAGAGAGATCAAATACTGAGAGATGGAAAATTAAGTTAACTTTTTGCTTAGTTGAGGGGAGAACATAATGCAGCACTAAATTAATGGGCATACAGCAGATAGACCAGTGGGTGTCAGGGAAGGGTTCTCTGAAGACCACGTCAGGCTACTGAGCATTGGGAAGTGTGATGATGCTGGCCAATATTGTAAGGTAGATGATGAAACAGATGACGCTGGAGAGACAGATTTTGACTTCGTTAAGCCCTTTGTGTCCCGCTGAAACAAGATATCCTATGCTGATACTGATGAAAAGCTCCACTGAGACCCACTTGGTGATACTGGAAGCAACTGAGATGGGGACCTTTGATGCTCGTACAGGGGAATACCTGTCTGTAGCATTACAACATCAGGGGTTGAGCTCCACTACTGGGGCAAAGAGGAACACGAGGTGTGGGATCTGAGCAGCTCACAGCTGAGTAGGAAAGCCTGCTGCACTGGTTGCTTTAAGAGTGTAATTTTAGGCTATAGGCTCTAATCCCACTGTGTTTGACCATCACTTACCAATATTAAAGAGTACAGGAGGAAGAGATGACTGTCCGCTCTTTTAAACTATCATGAAACAATGTGGATTGAGTATCATTTCTCTTTCTCTGCTCGTCTTTGTCATAAGAAATGATAGCTGCAGGACCTTTGTTTGTGTTCATTTCAAGATAAGATTGTTTCCATGAAGGATGAACACCCTGCTTTCATCTCTGTTCAAAGCATACGTGTTTCTCACAAGAATGGCTTATTGCAAAATATTGCTGTGCTTCATTCATTCAGGCTTCAGTCCTCAGACACAGATTATATCAAGAGTTGAGAGGAGATTAATCTATTCTGAAATAAAAAGGCAGGAAAAAAAGACACAACGTTAATCCATTTTTGTGACAAGGTCATGTTTCTAATCTCATGGATATTTGGGAAGGCATCTACGTAACTTAAGGCATTTGCATTTTGGATCTGTGAAATGGGTGGTTCTAGTACAGCTTCATCAGGGAAAGCAAATATGCAACTTTTTAGCGGGTTCTCTTATAAGTTACTATGTGTGGATGGAAGGGGAGAAGATTTAATATGGTATATTAGGCTGTATGTATAAGATTAACGTCTTATAGAGAGTGAGAAAGTTGATTCTGCAGTGATTTTCTTAATTGATTCAACAAATGATTAGTTGAAGCCTGAAAAGAGCAGGCAAAAGTGGCTGAGGACTCTGAAAGTTACACACAGAAGTCATGATTTTCTTTTAAAAGATGGGAGATGAGACAGGGCATAAAAGTGAAACGTCTTTAAAAACAGAGACAGTTGCAAAGGTGAACATCATAAAAGGAATATTGCTTGCTGAGTTTTCAATAAGGCAATCTAGAAGTGTTTTTGGGATTGTTGGCACCTCTTACCTTACTGCCTTTATCCTAACGAGTATACAGTTTAAAATTCATCAGTGGTATGTGTCATTATGAAGCCAGTGTGCAGGTAGCAAATACAAGTGTTGCGAGGAGCTTCACGCTGACTATCGCTCCTCCATGTTAGAGAAGATGGACATCAAGTTAAGGTCACATGAAAACCTGTTGTCAACATTAACAAAGAGTTCTCATTTATGAGACATTCGATTCAAGTACCTCTTTGATCACTTGACTGCATATAGTTCTGGGTATATAACAGATATGCATTAATACAATTAAGCTGTTCTTTTTTTAAAATACGATTTTATACAAAGTAATACAGAACAGTTCTTAAAATAGTAAACTTTTTAAAAAGTCTACTTTCTTTTTTACTAAAAAGGTAAAAAAAAAAATTAGTGAGCTGAGAATATTTTTTCTTTCTGCTGACTGTGGATGAAAATCCTTTAAATTGTTTTTTTCGTTCTGAAATGGGCTGAGAGAAAACATCAAAACCTCACAATCTCCCATGGGACGATGAAGCCATCATCTGTCCAGACCTATTTACCCACTACATATTGTAAGACTGGGCACAGCACCAACCAAAGTCTTAGACACTGTCACACTGTATAATAATGGGTAATATTGACTGTTTAGTGGAAAAAGTTGTAGCCTCACAGTTGACTCTTGGGATCCACCATCGTGGAGGTGGCCTACAGGCTCTGACCTTGAAACTCTGCTCCTGACCTGTACCATCGTTAGTGCAAATAATGCCTGAGAATTTCAGGCTTTGGGCATCCACCAAGAAACCCTCATTTCTCACATCCGGTTCTGTGAAGACTTTCAGCACTTTCCCTTTTCATGTTGTGAGTGAAATATAGTCTTCTTAGTCATGTTCTTCTTTACTGTGGATGTTAGCAAGTGTGCAGTTTTCAGTTGTACCAGCCCACATCAGTAACTCTGGCTTACTATACACACATTGTATTTTGATTTCTGAATAAATGGGCAAATCATACTTGGGAGGGGTGTTTGTGTCTGAAAAATGAAAGTCTAGGAAAGCCTAGCAACTTGATGAATTAAAAATTAGAATATGCAGACAGTTGAAAATTATTTCCTTTTTCTTCCGAACAGATGAATTGCAGATCCGTATGCTGTGGCTAATCATTCACTGTTAATCTCCCTTTCCAGAACATTGGATGGAAGGGAGGGAAAGTCTGTAGATATCTCCCCTAGGGAAATGGATGAATCTTACAGAATATGAGAAAGACCTAATTAAGAGCAAAAGCCCGTTGTTGAAATACAGGGACTGACTGTTCTCCAGTAAAGTGTTGTTTTGCTTCTGTCCTTTGAAAACAGTGCTGTAGGCACAAACCAGGCAACTTTGCTAGCAAAGGGTGAAAAATCTCTTCTGCCTCCTGTTTTCTTTTAAAACTGAGCTGATGAAAGCCCGGTGATCATCAACAGAGCAGTCAGAAACCTCTTGTTCATCAGTCACCCAGGCAGAGCTCAAACACTTCACAGGTTCGTGCTTCCTGTAAGCATTCCTGGAGCAAGAGAGAGAGGAAAAATAATTTCATTTCCTGCTACTTGAAGCCCATGTTTTCCCCCGCAACCACATAGTTCTATTGCTTAGTGGAGATTAAACTGATAAAGAGTACTGAGCACACTCCACAGAGACACGATGAACTCAATTCCTATTTCTGAACATGTAACAGAGCAACGAGCTCTTATTCTGCTCCAGAGGCCGGCACTTGATTTTGGTCACTCTAGTGAACAACTTGCCCTTCTGATCATCTGATCCCTTTATTTTCCCACATTTCTTCCTTGCCAAATCACCTATATCTAGCCCTTTCCTCACCTTCTGTTCTTCCTCTAAACATCCCATAGTAAGTCCTGTGCAATCCCAAGATGTTCTTCCTCTGTGTCCCATATTGTGTCTGACATCCACAGGCCGCAAATCCCAGCAGTCTGAAAGATGCTCTGGCATTGATCTGTCATGATGGGTTTCATGCCTGGATCCTGGGGCTGAAGGTCTCCTAGGACAGTCCTGGGTGGTATGTGGACAGGGTGTCCCATCCTGAGTCTTTAATTCGGGTTTTTGCTTGTCCTTGTGTTCCTCTGTGCTTCTGGAGATGGGCCTTTGATGGGTTGATGGCTCCTGTGATGGGCATGGGAGTAACCTGGCAGGGCGTTGTTTGGCCTCCCCTCAGCACGTGTCTCTCTCTGCTTTTTTGTGGCCTTGCAGAGGAGGTTTTATCACATAACATCCCAGCTACATCTTTTTAGCCGTTGTATACCTAGTCTTAATTAATACACATGCTTCAAGTATCGCTAGGTTTGGTAATGAAGGTTATATTGTCATGAAAGCATCTGAACGTCTTCTGGAGGCTGTGTACTGATGTACTGCAAGGATTAAGACTGTGCTTGATCCCTGAATTTTAATAACAGGTAAAGTAAAATTCATTCCAGGATTTCATCAGTTCATTGGAGAGAATAAATCACCAAAATCCAAACATAGGGAAGTTTCTCATTTTAAAGCCTTAGAATGTTTTTAATAAAAAGAATTGTTCAAAATTAAAAGGCATAATAAGATAAAATAGAGATTAAATAGATGTTTTTTACATGAAATGCTCAAAACAGCTCGAAGGCAAATGCTTTGACTTCATTGCATTGGCTGAAAGTTTCAATGACATTTGACTAAATTTTTAGAAATGCTTTTTGTTCTCCTGGAAACACTAATTTTATTTCACTGAGTTTACCATTCATCCAAAAAAAAGTGCCAAGCTCTAGTTTACATGTGCTATCATAACATTTATCAGATACAGAACAATTGTTAGTTGTTCCTAATGACTACATTTTCTTTAAGAAACGTTCATTGTATTCAGCTCCCAACTTGTTCCTTCCTGGCAAGAAAATCCCTGCTTGAAGAAGGTTGCTGCCAGCTAAATGCCAAACTCCAAAGGCTGTGCAGCCCCAGCCTCCCACCAGAGATGCACCCAGGCCTGACGTGGGCTGTCACCCACATTTGCAGAGCTGCCCTTTCCTCTCTCTGCTGACTGACCTGGTTTTGACTGGATCTGGATTGGGACCTTAGAATCATAGAACGGTTTGAGTTGGAAGGGACCCCAAAGATCATCTAGTTCCAACCCCCCTGCCATGGCAGGGACACTTCCCACTTGACCAGGTTGCTCAAGGCCCATCCAACCTGGCCTTGAACACCTCCAGGGATGGAGCATCTACAACCCCTCCATGGGCAACCTGTTCCAGTGTCTCACCACCCTCAGAATAAAGAATTTCCTTCCTTTCTTACCCCTTGTAGGTCCTCTTCTAGTTGTAGATGTTTCAGAAGGAAACCTTCCTACATAGTTTCAGAAACACTGGCAGAGATGTCACCTTGTTTCTGGATGTTTCTAGAACTGTCTGGCTGAGGGATTCTGTCCCTCCAGGATCTGCAGGGCACAGAGATGTCAGAGATTTCCATCTCCTACTCAGTCTTTCCCTGATTTGCAGCCTAATGTAAGACAATGAATTAAAACTTTTATTGCTTGCAAAGCTACATCATCTTAGTCATAGTATTGTTCTAATCTGTTCCCTCTCTCCCTGAACATACAGCCTGTCCCAAGCAAACAATGTCCTAACTTCTATTATCTACTGAGCTATTCCGAATTTGACTGCTCTATTAAGTTCCTCATGCCATTTCATTCAGCGTTTCTGAGAAGAGCTGGGTGGAAAAATGGCACAACAATAGCTGTATAAAAGCCAGTTTAACAAAATCCAGCTGTTCCCGGAGTTTAACACTGTGGTCTCCACCAATTATTATGAAATACTGCTTTTTAAAGCTACCTCAAAGCAGCAGCATACAAATATGCATAGTGAAGCCGTTACACAATGAGGAAAGAGACCCCATAGTCCTGGTTTTCAGAAAGGCTGAATATTGCTCGCCCAAAACAGAGATCTGTTTTTTTTTAAAGGGGTAGGCGTTAATCTTTTTGAAAGAATTCTTATTTCAGGAGCCTGGTGATGGTGGGAGTAGAAAGATGTTTTGTGCAGAGGCTGTGTGGGCCAGTTTTGACTCAAACAGTTGCAATCTAACCGGGCAATCTAAAGCAGGTCTCCCCATCACTTTGCTGGTTCTCCTGCCCCTCTGGATTTGCGCAGGGGATGTGCTTGCTCTGCTTTCACAAAGGCTGTGGCTGCACAAATGTCCCCGCTCCCCCATCCTGAAGTCTTCTCCCCATTGTCAAACCCATTTGTTCCTCACCACTGGTGGCAGCAGCAGCAGGGAACGCTTTGGTGGAGAAGGCTTCATGGAAAAGCAGCTGCTGTGGGCTTCATGCTGTGTAATCCTTTCCAGAGCTGGTCTCTTGTCTCGTTTTTAATGCTGCTTCTGTCAGTCATGGAGTCAAACGAGCGGTCACATTAAATATCAGGGGGGAAAAAAAAATAGGAATCCTAGCAGAGACAAAGGCAAACAACTAAATGAGGAACTAAAGCCCAAAGGAGCGAAAACAAGCGAGATACTCTTTTAAAATTGCTAATGAAGCATCACAGTTTCATGTGAAGGGACCTATCTGAACTCTGGATGTTTTGAAGCAAGTAGTGTTGCTCAGCATGGGCTGTTTGGCTGAAGCAAAGGGAGGCATGGAGGACTCCCACTGGATGCAGTCCTGGACCCATTTCCAGAGAGCAGCCAGTGTCTGATGCCTCGCTGTAAGGGACAAGGTGCTTCCCAACAAGTGGAGAGCGTTACCGTGGCTTCCTTTTGCTGTTCGGCATTTGTCTGTGTGTGAACACAATGTGTGGCCAAGGGGCTTAAAGACTTGGGCAGTGTTTTCTGGTTCCTCAGGTTCAGGGCAGCCTTTCTGGTCATTTCTGGAGAGAACACTAGAGAGAGGGAAGAATTTAAACTTAAAAAAGAGCTTTTGGGATTAGCACAATTCTATTTTTTTTTTTTAAATGTGTGTGAAAATATAGGAGAGGTTTATGTTTTCATTCCAGTGAAGGATGAAAATTAATTCCAAAATGTCCCAAGCTGTCATGAAACAGAATTGCTGCGCCCTGGCTGGCTCTTGCCATCACGTTATGAAGTTTCTCTTCAGCTCCCAGTATTTGGGAACTCTTTTATCTAAAGCCACAAAACTTTATATATTTTACAAGCTTGCAGCCTACCTCTGTAGCTGAGTTTATTACAAATCTTACTCATTTTGAGCCTTTCTAAGCTTTTAGGCTGGGTGTTATTCTGCAGCTTGGATATTAAAGGACTACATTCAGGAGCTGAAGAAGGAAAGAAATTAACCTGCTTTTCAAAGCTTAGGTTCAGAAATTGGGGATAGACAGGACTTTGCTACAACAAGCAAGATGAAACAAAGTGGTGCATTTAAAATCGGTTGCAGTTATGTCTTACAGATGAACACTTTTCTTTTTCTGAGGTGCATTGTTCTTGTCTTGGTGACACAGCAGGAAAGAGGAGCAGAACTTTTGCATTTTGTTGGGTCTAAGGCAAATATTATCTCAAAACAAAAAAGCCACTGGAAATTCTGCTTTATTTGTAGGAGAGCAGAAGAGAAATAAAAGGCAAATGACTAAGGAAGTGCTAAAAGTGGTTTTGCTTGATTCTGCCAGATGTTTGGGCTTTCTTCACAGAGTCCTTTGTTTCTGTCAATCACCAACCATCAAACCTCTCTAGCCTACCCAAACCAGGCTGCTACAAGTTGCTATAGCACCAACCAGTAAAGCATTCTTCTTTACTGGTCCAAATAGGTGGAATGGATTACTGGAAAGGCTGGGTAAATGACCTAACACATCAGCAGTTTGCTGATGCTTGCACTTGAATTTTTACAAAGGAAAAAAAAAAAAAGGTCTGTTTTGTGACACCAGGCAATGTATCACATATTGCAGTCACTGGCTGAAGTGGTAAAATACGAGAGGGAACTGGGCCAGAAGGAAGGGGCTATTGGTAGCACCGTAGCACTGAAACACTGAGACTTATTGGGAGCATTTTCCCTTGAATAGGGAGAATTGTGACAACTCTAATCACATGCCAAATCACATTTGGCACCCAGAACTCCTCTTTTCCCACCCTGTTGTACTGCTGGGGCAATGCCTACAACTGGCTGTTTAAAGTAGATTGGTTCCTGCATCAACCCCAACTTCACATCAGGAGTTTGAGCTTCTGCCCTAAAGTGACAGACTCAATATCTTTGATTCTCTGGTCACCTCTTTCATCATTCTGTCCATTCCTTTGCTCGGCAAGCAGCAAAGATGAAACCTGGAGGAGGTCTGCCTGCAAATAAAACAGTCGTGCTGGCCAAGTCACGACTTGGAGAGAGTTTCTTTTGAAAGAGCAAGCAAGCGAGCAAACCCCCAAGCTGGACCAAGTCATCTATGAGTAAAATGACAGGCAACAGCCACCCCTCACCACCTGCCCCTGGCCTTCTGGAGACAGAAGCAGAGTGCCGTGGTCTAATAATACACTGCTCTGGTTTTTTCCATCTTCGCTAGACACTCTGAGGGGGAAAAACTGGCCTCTGAGAGACCGAGTGAAATGCCATGGCTTGGCTAAGTGGTCTGGAGAGCGAGGCAGATTCTGTAAGTGCACTTTCTGTCCTTTCCATGAGCTGAAAAACTGAGCCAAAGTTTGATAGCCCATTTGGAGTAAAGGTTTGAGGGCACAAACAAGATTTAAGCAGACCCTTGCTGGGTCATACAACCAGGATTACCTCAAGGGATGACCAGGCCAGTACTGCTGGCAGCCCCTCTACTGGCTGAGCTCTGACATGTCATAACATAAATCCTGCAAACGCAGAGGTTTGGAGCACTTGACAAATAATTTCTTTTTTTTTTTAAATCAATAAGTATTGCCATGCATCTGTGAAACTCAGTTGTTAGTCTTCTGCAAGATAGTGTTATAAACCATGACATACAGCTGGGAAGCACTGGTGACCATATAATACAGGGTACAGAGTAATTCCCCTCCAATTTACCAGGTCCTCGAATTTGTCTTTTAGCCAGCAGTTATTCTGTACTACTTACAGATCCTCTACCTCCTGCATATTGTGAGAAAGTGCTACTCTAATATATCACAGCCTCTCATTAAAAAATTGTCCTTCATAGAAGGGCAGTTCTGAGGATGAACTGTCTAACAATATCCTAGGCATCCTGTGAAATGCAAAAGGAGTCTCACAGAGGTAATGGTAGTTTTTCTGAACTTGCTGATGAAACAATTAATGTCTTTCTTCATTCAACAGCAATTCTCACCCCATTAGAAATGGGGAAATCTAATTTTCCTTAGCTAAGCTGAGGCTTTCCTAGCTAGAATGACTCCTGTGAAATGACACGCAACATCAAGCGTTGCATGTATAGTTCTTTTAGCCCTTTGATGTCTATAAAGATGGTGTTCCCAAGAAAGTGTCACATTTGCAATATTCATTCAAGCGTGTATAACAATAAGGTTTAAGTAGATGCACTTAAGTTCCGTTCTGCTACACTTGACTTAGCATGATATTGGTCCCAAAGAGAATTTTTCTTAAGACAAAGCTAATTTCTTCATTTGTTCCATTTTAAGTGGATGAATTTAACTCTCATGAGCTGGAGGGAAAAGCGGGAATGGAAGTTTAAGTGTAAGGAGAGCCTGTTCCCAGGCAAGCACAGTTGGGAAAGACCCTGCACTGTCAGTGTTTAGTCTTCAAGAAAATTCCTGCGAGACTGAGTGATGGACTAGACTGAGACCCTTTCCAGTGGCAGACTAGTGGGAATGTGTATTGTCTGTTGGTACCACATCTTAGAGAAGTGAGGAGCTGAGGGAGGAAAGTTAATTACTGGGAAATGAAATTGCAGCGCCATTAAGATGTATTTTGTTAAGAGTACACCTTGCTCAGTGCCCTTGTGATAAGCATCCATTTAGAGAGTGCCCCAGCATTTAAAAAGCCGAAGACATCAAAATTATGGGAATGAACCCCAAACAGAGCATCACCTCGGCTTTGCCAGCGTCAAAGAGAAAGGCAGGCCCACAGATGGACCTGTTGAAGTGGGTCCAGAGGAAAGCCACAAAAATGATCAGAGGGCTGGAGCACCTCTCTTATGAAGACAGGCTGAGAGAGTTGGGGCTGTTCAGCCTGGAAAAGAGAAGGCTCCAGGGGGACCTTATAGCGACCTTCCAGTACCTGAAAGGGCCCTACAGGAAGGCGGAGGCAGATCTGTTCTCAAGGGTTTGTAGCAACAGGACAAGGGGTAATGGTTTTAAGATAGAAAAGGGTAGATTTAGTTAGGCATTAGGAAAAAGTTCTTTAATATGATGGTGGTCAATCACTGGAACAGGGTGCCCAGAGAGGTGGTGGAGGCCCCATCCCTGGAGACGTTCAAGGTCAGTCTTGATGGGGCTCTGAGCAACCTAACCTAGAGGTGTCCCTGCTGACTGCAGGGGTGTTGGACTATGTGACCTTTAGACTTCCCTTCCAACCCAACACATTCTATGATTCAGCTGTTGCACTGGATTTAATTTCATTTCCAGAATATCTTAGCCTGAGACAGGATTCAGGATTTGCCTTCCTTTGTTACTGAAAGAACAAAATAAATTAAAAAAATAGAAAACTGGTAGTTAAAAAAATCCTTTGTTATTGATGATGTCCCATTTAACATTGTAGCATTTGTAGCTGTTGTGCCATGTGATTTATTGGGATTTTCAGACTTTTCTTATTGTTGGATCTTCTTTGGAAGAGATGCAATCTAAAGGTTAGTGTTGCTGAAGGCAAGTAATGGCACAGTAATTGAGAAACCAAATGGAAAACACACTTGTATTTCAGACTGTCAATCTCAGGAAATGAAAAGAATTAGTTAAAAATTTCTAGTGGTTTTGAAGTCGTATGTCATCGGAAGATGACACAGAAAACATGAGTGAGGGTATCTTCGTGATTAAAATTCTCCACACAGGCACACAGCGTCCCTAACCTATGGTATTTAGGTGTAAATACAGTGAACCCATTTCCTAGAGTAAGCCTTGAAGTAATAGACAACAGTGAAGTAAAATAATGCATAGAAACGATGATTTTTCCCATTCAAGATGTATATGTGAAAAATTATTTACCTTCTTAAATTTTTTTTTTTTACTTCACCCTCTTCATGTCTCCTAAGTTCTGATCTCTATTAGCCTAGTGCATGAGGGAAAAAAAGTATTCCCCATTGGTTAAGTACCTGGCCATGTGATTTTTGTTCTCTGTATTGTTTTAGAGAGGAATATAAGATTTTTTTTTTTCACCTCTGTGGGTTGTAGAATTGGAAGGATTTTTTTAAAAAATAAGTTATCTTCTTGAATAATAATACCTGCTGATTAGAGTTCTTAATAGTTCCTCTTCCAAATGTAAGTAATTTGGGAGCTACGGTTAATCTGGAGTCATTTTGGCAGGAAAGTCAATCCTCAGGTCATATAAATGGGATTAATTGCCTTGTTCTCCAAGACACGAGGCAGATGTAACTGCTGCTGGGGCTTTGCTATTCAGCATAGAGGAGAGCAGGACAGAGGGGTTTAGCTGAAGATAAGAAAGAAGATCTGTGAACAGAGGTGTTCTTCCAATGCTCCTGAGGAAGGCAAAGCTTTTCCTTGCAGGTGCAGTTGTGTTCAGAGAACTGACCGCGAGCACGGTGTTGCCTGTGTCCTGTGAAGTGATTTTCCATACTGAATTTGCTTCAGCTATTTTTCTTTTAGGGCTTTATGTAAGGCTTCGAACCTGCCTGGGGAAGAGCCGTTGTGCAAACACGCACTTGGCTGGCAGACTGGTCCTGTAGGACAGTAAACTATGGTGGGACAACTCCTTGGAAATCTCAGTAAATAGGAGAATTGTTAGGAAGCAGGAGTAGAAGAGGAGAGTGTGTAGCTTTGGAAGGAAAGATTAAAAGGAAGAAGTTACAATATGGAACTATTTCTTGGCCACAAATATCTGTTTGCTATTATAGAGACTGCCTTGCCTTCAGAAGAGAGAAGCGGTAATGTTTTAATCTACATCACCTTGAAAGAAAAAAAAAAATCTGTCTAGCTTCTGGGCTACAAATGGTTCCTGAGAAGCAGAATTAGAGGTGAAGAAAAATACCTAAATGGTCCATTAAATGTTCCAGGAAGCCTTAAATGAATAAAGGCTCTGAATAAGCAATGTGTATATATACATGTGTGTATATATATTTTTTTCTCTCCAAATAACAGATATAATAACGGTATATTATCTTTTACTATACTGTGCTTTCTTCATCCTGTAATAGAAACTGCTGATATTATTACTCATAAGGAAGACTTAATTTGATGCATAAGCAAAAAAGAATTTCTAAAATAGATATGTTTAAAAATGCAGCAAGTGAAATAGTTGTTCATACTTGGAAATAAACTACTAAAGACTATACATGTACACATCTAGGTGTGGCTGTAATCACTGCTTTCAGTCTTGCATTAGAAAGTTAATTGGGAGACTGTTGCATAACTTATGTTATGGTCTATGGATAAGGCAAAATCCCTTAAGTGTGCAGGTTGGGTTTGTTTATAGAAATACCAGCAAGCAGAAATGTGTTTTTTGCCACCTACCTGAGCACAGAACATTGTTCATGTACAGTACACATTTATTGAGAAAGAGTATTAAGAGGAATTCCCAGTACCTTTTCGAGGTAGACTTAATATTTAAATCAATTTTATCCCTATGGGCAAGTGCAGAGTCTGCAGAATCCTCAAAATTCCTGCAAGCTTTATTTAAGGAGACCTTTGCGGGTTAGTAAAGGAGCTGGCGTTTCTACTTGGTGAGTCCCAAACCATCGAGAGTATTGGTAGGCTGAGCTGCTGCAGCTATTCTGAGACTTCAGTTCAAACGTATCTGTTGGTAGTTCTGGCTTGGGTTTTGGTTTGTTTGGTTTCTTTTTCTCCAGTACTGCAAGGTACTTCTTTCCTGGGAGGGTTCGAGAGCGCTGGAACGGGCTCCCCAGAGAGGTTGTGGAGTTTCCTTCTCTGGAGACTTTCAAGACCCGTCTGGATGCGTTCCTGTGTAACCTGCCCTAGATTCTGTGGTTCTGCTTGGCAGGAGGGTTGGACTCGATCTCCAGAGGTCCCTTCCAACACCTCACATTCTATGATTCTATGATAATAGCACTGGTCCATCCATTGGGATCGTCTCACACCATGTAACCTTTATTCTGGTGGTGGGTGTTCAGTTTCGTGTTGTTCCAATGGGTGAGTAATACAGCCAGTCTGGAATAAGCCTCATGAGCTACTAATGTTATTTAAGTCTTACTGGAGAGCGTCTCCTGTGAATATATAACAGAAATATTTATGTTGTGCCGTATTTTGCATTAACAAATTGTCTGCAAATGTCTGCATGCGTATTTGTCTGTGAGCAATAGAACTAGTTCTCTACAAATCCTTCTCATCTCTGCAGCACTATGAGAAAAAATTCTGCATGGGAAGACTGAGTAATATGAAAAAGTGCAGAATAAATTTCAGGTCTTACATTAGAAGCATAATTTAGAAGAAAACAAAATCTATATATTTTTCTGTTCTGGTGACTATTGTAGAAACGGAATTGATTTAAATTGTTTAGAAGGTCCACCTATGCAGAAATCAAGAAGTAAAGAAGACATGTATGTGGTCCTCAAGTTTATAACAACATAATTAATATAGAATGTATAAGATGTGACACCACAGATGCTGCTTCTTTTTTCTTTTTTTTTTTTTTTGACAGTTGATTTGGTAAAAAGATTTTGCTGAAGAAGAAGAAATTATGTGTTAGTCCCATCTGAGATTTCTTTGCAAGTCAAAATCAATAAAATCATCATCATTACTGTCTGTTTTCTGGTACTTGTCTTCTGCGCTGAATATTAAAGAGCTTTCAGATTGACTGAAAAAAAAAACCATTAGGATGGTGAGAAAATTCTTTTATGTTTTACTCAAACATGATGTCGGTACTGATTTATCAGAAAGAACACCTAGAAGGTTTATTGTTATTCGGGGGACTGTGTCAAATGGTAAAAAGCTCTTTTCAAATTGAAGGGATTAAGACAAATGATTAGAATGCTCTAACCTTTATTGCCTGCCTTGCTAATGCTTTATGTTGCATTTTTCACTTCTCTTTTTTTCAATGAAATATTGAATATAAGTGCTTTCTGCCCTGTTTCTTATATGGCAAAGATTGCAGAGTATTTTCTCATGTCTGACCAGATTTTAAGGATTTTCTGACTCAAACCAGATGCTGAAAGACACTTCTACCACACCGACACCTTATTTCCGTTCTCCAGCTCAGCAGCTGAACACTGTCTGTGTTTTAGAGTATTCGTTATTGGCCATTGCTATTTTTGCTCTGTTTTAAGGAGAACCATGCCCATAAAAATGGAATACTGTGATGTTTTGCCCATCCTAGTGAAGTAATCTTTAATTCAAGAGAAACAGAAATTAAAAATTAAGGAAGAATTTACTTGCAGTTGTCTATATGCTAACAGTACAGCATCAAAATTAGGAAGTACGTATGAATATAGACCTTATAGCTGTCTATTTGGCAGTCCCCAGCTCTGTTTTGCCCAGCTAGTGACCCCCGAGGACACTTGCATAGCTCAGTGGTTGGAGCCCAGTCTTTAAACAAAGCCTCTGCCATATCTTGGACAGTGGCTTTACTGAAGAAAATCCTGATTTGTGTTCACCGATAAATTCATACCTTGGCTTGCTACAGATTTCAAAGTTCTCCAAGCTTTTGCTGTGATTTTTAATTCAATAAGGAAAGTAGAATTAAGACCTATGATACCTTTGTCATGCCTCTTTCCATCAGAAATATCAGTGACTGCTGGAACTGAAAACTGGAGCCATCTCCTACTCATCCAATAAGCTGAACTCATTAACAATTGCTCTGGCAGTGCACTGTGGGGAAAGAAAAATCACATCCACAGGTTAATTCTCCCTTCCGCCTGGTCGACTGTGGTTCCTTATGTACCCAAACTCGGTTTAGTATTACCTATCAACAATCAAGTGTATCCCGTTGTAGAAATGAGAATAACGTAGAGACTGAGATGAAGCACAGTGACACTGAGGTCTTTTCAGGATGGGACAAAGCCTTTTCTGGGGGGTACCAAGGTGAGAGCATGATGCTATAGATCCTGAGCTCAAGGAGAGCTGTTAATAGTGAAAATATAAATGTGCTGCAGCAAAAGCATCATATTTATCTTCTTATTCTGGGTGCAAGAAATTACTAAATCACACCACATCATATTTTCGGTAGAGTGACACCAGTCAGTCTATCTCTTTTGGAGGCAATCCTCTGAAGGCCTGAGGAGCAGGAACAATCTACTTACTAGGTTTGCTGCTGTCTTGAAAGCTAAAATGAGATCATATGCAAAACCCAGAAATGCTTAAGTTGAACTTCAGCTAGCCATCAGTGTTAAATGTTGATTGCTCATAATCAGGATGAGCAAAGCTGAATCTTTGATGAAATTCTCAGCGGTGCATTAGACAACATGTTCTTAGTTTCCTTGGACGAGAAGGAATGAGGGAGGGCTCTCAGGGTCTTTGATTAGCTGATCAACAGGAACAGGCCAAGCTAAAAAAAGTTACCCCAAACCCACTGCTGATGACACAAAGAACAAAGGGAAACAATGTGGGGATAGCAAAGGAGCACTTCCTTATGGCTTAGTAGCCTCTTAAATGTATGTGGATTTTCCCAGTGAAGAATAGACTCTTGACCTGGGAGGGCTATTGGAGGAAAGGTATTTTAAAGATTTCCAGTAGAGGGTTTTACAGCACTGTAAATCAATTAATATGAATATTTTGCTAGAAATGCCTGTTTTTGTCTTGCCTATGTCTAGTCTATGTCTAGTCTGCAGGAGAAGCAAACCCTATTTGCATCAGTGTTGAAGGGTGAATGAAGGTAAAACATAATTTTGAACTTGATCTACCTCTTCAAAGTGACTCAGCCTTGCCTGCAGGCATGCTTTAAATCTGTGAGGCAAAGCAGAAGCATTCTGGGTGCCATCTTCCCCTCCTGTAGACTGAGAGGCAACGTTTTCCACCAGTGGGTGACTTTCTAAGTTTGCTAATCCTCGGCTGTGTCAGTGACACGTATTTGGGGGTTTGGGAGGGACAGGTGTAATGATACGACACACTCTTGTGTTCCTTCATTTACAGTAAAATTCATTGCGCAGAAGCGGTCCTTTTCAACATATGTGAAGTAATTTTTTATTATCTTCACAGTCGTCCATCACACACAAATATACATTTCAAGACACTACTTACCACAGGGAGGGGCTCACTTTTGAGACATACACCTTCTGATCTGCTTATCGTTCAACACATCAGTGCTGTGATATTTAAAACAGTAGACGATGGGGTTCTTGCATGAGCACTGCAGAAACTCCGTGCAATGATTTGCTCCTGCCATTTCTGTACATTTGACTTTATACAATGGGGCTTTCATTTGGGTTCGGCTTGTGGATGTGTTTGACATCTCAGCGTGAGTTAGAAGCTGAAAAGCTGTGAGATTGTGAGAGTTGCTTGAACAGCTGCATTTCCCTGACAAGTTAATCACAACCCCTGCTCCCTCCGGCACTGCCTGATACGAGTAACTGGACATATCTAATGACCCTCTGGTAGTTAGAACTTGAACTCTTTTGTTAGACTAATTGATATGATGTGAAATGTGATGTTCATATATCCTAAAGGCTAATCTATTCAGATTGTGATACATACATTGTAATATTCTGGTGTGCTCTGGTAATCAGAAGGAATTACGTGATTCTGGCGCAATTAAAAAAGATTGGGTTTTGAGTGCTCGTTTCAAGGTCATTGGGGTGTTTACAGGAAGGGATTCCTATAGCAATTTTGTGTGCAGTTTCAGCGTCATGTGGACCTGTCGTGTATCACTGCTGTGTTTTAAGTAAACTACCGCATGTCCCACCTGGTTTAGGATGGGAGAGCTGCTTAGCCCCAGATTGTCACCGGTACTAGAAGTAAAATAATTGCTCATCCCTGAGATTGGTGGGTTTTTTTTGGTTTTTTTTTTAGTTGTTGCTTCTTTATCCAACAGGAGTGTAAAGGTCAGAACTCAGAGAAAATGGAGATAGGAGGAAGTAAAGAGGAGATACGGGAGGTGTTTAAGTCATATCACAGTTATTGATAGGCTTTTAAGCATCATTCAGGGAGTTTGTATTAAATTGCATATCCGCTACTACCCTAAAGTCCCTGGTTTCCAAAACACCATTCCAACTCTATAGTGCTACCCTTCATACATTGCTTCTAGACATTATTTTGCCTTAAATGGTACAAAAATACACTTTGAACTGACTTCATTTTACAAGGAGATCTAGATTGCTCGGGACAGTTTTCTAATCTTCATTCAGAAAATTTTTAGCCTCCCACCCTGAATTTTACATTTTGTAAATGGTAGGTGTACTTCTATCCAGCTCACAACAAATAATTTTGGGTAGCCTTGAGATTAATCTCTCTCCCAGGAAGACCCTGCTGTAATGAAGTCCATGAAATGACTGATAATTACTTAAAAGATCTGTCTATTAGGTGACTCTTAATATATGTGAAATATACTTTGCTGGCCCCACTCTAATTCACTGTTATCAGAACGTATGTGGCACCAAGGCAAATAGCTTACAACATCCATCACATTTACACAGTTACCTTTATTGACCAAACTTGCAGTCTCCTGGAGGAATTAAATCAAGCATGTTTGACAAAACCTGTTTTCTGTAAGACCATGCTGCCAGGCACCAATTATATTTCCTTCCTTTAATGTTTTTGTTGAGTAAGAGCAGCAAAGAGTTTTCAGCTGCTTGACAGAAAGATCATTTTCCTGCAAGGAAAACTCTCCAGGCAGAAATCTCTGGACAAGCTGGGCTGTTTCTTTTTGCCCTGTGTATTCATGAACCCAAAAGTGAGGGACACAGACTGCTGCAGTCATGGCCAGTGTGCAAAATATCCCAGCTGATTTGGATTTTAAACAGAAAGTGTTCAAGTGCTAATTATCTTTAATCAAAGGGACTAGTCTGGAGTTCAGACCCAAGTACTCAGGATCCTATTAAAGTGATCAGGAGTGACAGACACTTCTGGTGTCTCCACAAGTCTGGAGACTGATCAGCTCAAATGTATTTAGTGTGTAGGGCTACTCATGCAGGAGACTAATGCTGTCTTAAATACGAAGTCCAGGAGAAGACACTGTACTACTTCTGTAAAAGAACACAGTTTTGTTTCCCATAAACACGATGGTAAAATGACTGCAGAAATGCTTCAAACTTCAAAGCACTAGCAAATGAACACAACAGAAAGGAGAAATCTAAAATGAGACTAAAAGATGGATGAAGGATGTTAGAGAAAACACTTCAAGCCAGGCTTTCCATTGTTTTGAGCTACGGTTCATACTTGCAAAGAGCAAGGAATGCCAAGAAAATGGCTTCATTTTCACTGAACCGGGTAAAAGGGCTTCAGAGCCATCCAGCAGCTGCTGAGCCACCTCCAGAATTCTCTAGGCATCTCCAAGACCATAAACACCTACTGCACAACATAGGGGACAGACCAGAGTTTGTATCAGCCATGGCATGATGTGCCACTGCTTCTGTATTCACATCTCTCCAGTTATTCTGCAATCCAGGGACAAAAAGAAATGAGACCATCCACTTTGTTAGAAAGAGCAACAAGTGAAATAATGGGGTAAGCAAACTGGCAGCGTTTGGACCCGTGTGTTCAGTCACCCAAATAGACTTAGCACCTAATGTTGTTTTTGGTACATATGCAGATCTGCTTCTCCAGGTAAGGTCTTTCAGGGGCAGGAATTCTGAAGTGAGTTTTTCCCTTGCACTAAATTTCTACTTACTCTCTTAAAGTGCCAGACATGGCTTCTCCAAAAGACCTGCTAAGAAAGGGACGCAGTCTTGAAAATTGGTGACTTTTCTTCTTATCCTGACTCGGTTCCATCCCTGACTGTAGCCTCCTTAACATTTAGCTCTTTTTCCTCGTGTATTTTGCTCGGACTCTATCACATAATCACTACCTTTCTCTTTCAATCATCTGCTCTTTCAATACTTCTTCCTTCAATCTGTTCTGATTTCAATCTAATTTCAAGTAATTTATTGTACAATGTGACTTACCATGAGGTTCTTGTACACAACCAGTGCCCCAAAACCTGCAAAAAACATATTTTATTTTATTTTATTTGATGATTAAAAAGAGTAAATGAATATTTTTATATCTAACAAAATTTGTACAACACACTGTCAGTTTTACTCCACTTAGAAATTTTCTGGAATGTGCATCAAGCCAATAATTTAAGTTTGGTAGCACATTACTTCAACTAATTGTTATTTTGACCACAGCATCTCCTCTTATTCATAGTTTATCTAAATAATAGTAGTGAATTATTTATAAAATTGGAAAATCTTCATCTAATTTGTCCTGGCATATGCAGATGTTTGCATGAATTAAACTCAAAATGAAATACCGAGAGAAGTATTTAAAAATCATAAACAAGATCATTTGAATGCATGACAATTATACCTTAATGGTTTGAAAAACCTCTGTATCTTGAGTGAAATCCCTGCCCTTCCAAAATGAAAGGTAACACTTGCATTGCCATGGTAATGGGCTGGAATTTAAATTAATTTGTTCAGATAATAGTGCATTAAGGTACATAAACATTAAATGTTTATGCAAACTAACAGTAGATACAAGGATGCTTTTCGTTGTCTGATTAAATGACTTAAAAATGCTTAAGTGATTTAGGATATTAAGTCCTAGCTGAAAAAGATACGACCTTTAGAATAACGTAGTGTCATCACATTTTTGTTTTACACAGCAGGCACATTAAATCAACCAAAAAAGTCTCTTTTGGGTCTTATAATCTGAAATAAAAGGAAACACTTACAGGTTTCTCTTGTTGAAACACAAAAAACCACAGTTTGATGAAAGGAAACGTGACAAAAGTGTAATAACACAAAGTTAGATCTGGAGCCACCTTGTGTTAGGTGCTGCTCAAGAAAGTGAGACTCCTCAGCTCAAACATGCTTTTCCCACCAGAGCACCCTGACCACCATACCATAGAATTGTAGAATCATTTAGGCTGGAAAAGGCCTCTAGGATCATCTAGTCCAACCTTTGTCCAACATCTCCCTAACCCCTACACTGTGTCCTGAAGGGACACATCTACTCGTTTTTTGAACACCTCCAGGGATCATGACACCACCACTTTCCTGGGCAGCCTGTTCCAAGCCCAACCACTCTTTCAGTAAAGAACTTCTTCCTAATACTCAATCTAAACCTCCCCTGGTGCAAGTTCAGGCCATTACCTCTACAGTCTGCACAGTTTGCACTTAATCTCTTTATTCATGGTGATCTACCACAAATAAGATCTATCCTTATTAGTGGTTAATGGAGTGGATCAATTGCTATGATTGCTCCTCATGTCTCTGTCGAAGGCAGTTTGGAGGGTTTGTGTTGTCCTGGGCTTGATCTTGTGGCTCTTTTGGTCCCCAAGTCTGTAGCTCCACAGTGGTGTGAAACTTTCAGAAGGTAAACCTGTTCTCTAAATCTTTCTCAACTGTGGATCCTTCTGGGAAGTACTGCTCTGTCCTTGTATCATGCAGGCAGCCTTCACAGATCACTGCACCTCTCCACGTGTCCACCATTGCCTGGGCCACCCATATCCATCCCTTTGACAGGGAACATGTCAGAGCAGAACCCTGAGTGTCTCTAGAGCAAGGTGTTCACCTGCATCCTCTTCTATCCAAAGAAAATGTGAGGACTTTTTGGAGAGTGGAGTAACTTCAGTAAGAGGAACTGCTAGGAATGCTTCCCCAAATGTCTCAGTGTCTTCTGCACTTGCAGATTCAGCCTCCAGCCATCTGTAGAGCTTTCTGCTCTTGGTGAGTGCTCCAACAACTCTATGCTTCAGTGATACAGTCTAGCTCTGAGTTTTTTGCTCTTGCAGGGAGAGCTGAAGATATAACTGGCTGAAAATAAAATTACCCCAATTCCATTTGGACAGCGTATAGAACATTTACATGGATGCTCCTTTCATTGTAAACAACATCCAAGAACTAAATTTGCCAGCCCATCACACACGTAGCATCACAGCCCTTTTGCTGTGATTCCAGCAAGCCTGGGTGAAATTTCTGCACGTTCTGGGCACAACATTCGTCCCACAGTAAAGGATATTCATTAAAGAGCTAATCAAATGAGGTAGGAGTTGGTGGCATTGATTTTTCAGAGAAGGCTAAACGTCTGCTTAGTTTGAGTACATGGTAACTAGCGTAGACAAAGAAATACCATTAATTGCTGCTAACTGGGCAATATCGATCAATTGTACATGAACAAACAATGGATAGGAACCTAATGACCTAAAGGAGTTATTACTTGAAATTAGAGCATAACATTAAGGAAAGGAACATATAGGCTAAACATCTAACTTCTAGAAAGATTAAGCTATTGTGTAATCTCTTGAAGAATGAAAAATCTTGTTTAAGATTTGGAGAAAGATCCAGCAGAATCCATAGGATAACATGAGCTGCATTGTTTATTGAGCTATTTAACATTTATATTAAAGAATTATGTAAAGAGATAGTCTTTGCTTAATCATTGCTAGATGTAGAGTTGGGTGAGGTGAAACAGAAATAATTGCTGATAAGTGGCCAGCCCAGCTTTGTGATAAGGGTAAATACAGAAGAATTGACATGGATGGGTTAGAAAACTACCTTTGTGCTGAGCAATGCAATGTTTCTTGATCAAAGTTACTTAGTTTTTCATACCTATAGCAAAAACACAAAGGTGCCTCTATTGAAGCCTAGTTTTCCTTTTTTTTCTTTTCCCCTACCAATTTATTTATTTGATCTTAACGATTTGTCTTCCAGAAATGTATTAATGTTACTACATTTAGGAAGTGTTCAGCTGATTTCTAAATATTTATGAACATATGTTTCTTACCTGTAATATGCTGTGCATTGGACAGCCTGTTTGAGATGTGACTACAGGAATGAGGTTCTGAAACCTGCAGAAAGAGTTGGCTGTGAAATGTGAATAATCAGACTGCAAATAAGATTAAAGCTGGTAGAGGCTTTATGACAACAGGCTTGCAAATTGATTGCAATAGGAGCATAACTTCTGAGTTTCATTCCATCTTTGAGAACTTTATAGTGCTTTTTCCCTTTCCCAAAGAATTTTTTTTGACTCTTGTCATTCAATCACTTTTTCTAAGCGGGTTCCGAAGATTTCAGCCCAAATTCACTGGCTGAGTGTATCTGAGTTCTCCCAAAATACTTGGTAAGTGCAGTCTAAGGAGCTACTCAAACCCACTTACCAAAAAATAATCAGTAGAACTTGATGGACTTCTTCAACTCAACCATCCCGCCTGCATTGCATTAAGCCAGTGCCTGAGAACCAGGGCACGTTGGGAGGCAGGGAAGTGGACACTTAAATGAAGGGCAAAATGTTCTCCTCTTGCACACTGCTGTTGCAAACCCAGAAGAGAATTCACCCTTCTTTTCTTTTTTTTTTTTGCTTTCTTATCGACTGGGTCAGTGCTGTAGAGTGAAAAACTTTCCTGCGTTGCTTCACCGATCACCGTAAAGTCCACAGCATAGGATTGCTTCTCTTAGAAAAACCTCTCTTCATAGCCAAGGAAAACATTTAATTTAAATGATGTATTTTCATTCGTTTTATAATAGCTCAGTGGTGTATCAAGCAAGATTTTATCAGCACATCCAGTGGACTCACAAATAAAACTGGCTGCCTGTTTTCATTAGCCCGCAGGCAAAGTGCCTAGTTTATTTACCTGCTGAATTTATGGTAATCAGTGCATCTTGAAAGCATCTCTACGCATTCCATAATGAAATTCTTTGCCTCTGGGTCTTCAAAGTTTTTGCAGAAATAATGGACTGGCAAGTTGCTTTGCTGTTGTGCACTCCAACGAAATGTGCCAGGGTTTGAATTGTTTTGAGTGCTTAAATCTCACATGCCTGCAAATGCCCTTTACAAAAATTCAGCGTTCAGAGATTTGCTGTTGCTGTTACAACACCCTGGGGATGGCGTTTACTTAGAACAAAACACCCTGGAGAAAAGAAATGTGCTTTTATCTAGTCTGGAGCAAAGAAGTGGATTGTGCTTTGGATGCTCTCTGTGCAGGGGAGCTGGCAGGCAGGGCAAGCAGGGACACTGTGGTGGCATCAGAAGCCGTGGCCCTATCTAAAACACGTCAGGTCTTCTGCAGAGCACTGTCTTGCTCCCCTCATGTTGGTAAATGTGTGCAAGATCTTTTGCAAGGCAGGAGAACGGTTGAGTTGTTCATCTACGTGGCTTGTTGCATTGATTTTGGTAAACTGTGGGGAGCCCAAGTATCAAAGTGTTAATGAGGTCCTACCAGTGGGCAACCAACAGTTAGTTTTAGTAACAAGACTTCAAACTGCTTTGGTCTGCAGTCACTGCTAAACATACTTTGTTTCTTTTTTTTATTGTTAGTTAGAAAAACAAGGGAAATAGTGTGGAAAATGAAAACCTTTAATACTACTGCATTAACCCGTTAGCTTTAAGGAGTCTTTCTAAAGAAAACTCCAAGTTTGACAACCCTTTGTGTGAGGCAGGAGCACTTTGGGGTGAGGTCTGGTCCCACTGCTCGTTCTGAAAGCTGGTTCAATAGAGGGGTCAGAAAAGGATCTCAAAGATTGAAATGCATCTTCTGCTGCTCATTTTCACTTACATTCACTTTCCTGGGTGGAGCTGTCCTTTCTCTGGGGGCATTCCTGATGGGAAGACACCAGGGCAGGTGACGGCCCCAAATACGTTGCAAGCAAATTTTACACTATTCATAGTGGACCTTTTTCAGTTTGCGTTTTTTTTTAACTTTTAAATCCCCCTTATTCTCTCTTTGCATCATCTGCATCTCTGTCTCAGTTAGAACGTGTTAGTTTGAAACGAATCTGGCTCATAATTCTCGATTTGTTCTAAGGTTTGTTTTTTCATTCTAATGTTATAATTCATTGCCTTCCTCTCTCTCTCTCTCTCTCCCCCTCTCTCCATACTTATTGTGTCTTTCTGGCTTCTTTTCTGTTTTCTTGACTCCAGCTTGCCTCTTTCTGCTCTTGCAACTCTTGTTCCCCTCAATCTCCTCTCACTGCACATTTTTCAGTGTCCCACAAAGAAGGGTTGCCATGAAGGGGAAAATATTTACTTTCACAAGGATCCTTTTCTTTTAGCAGCATTCACAGAATAAGACATTGTCCTTCACAGGCAGATAAAGAGATAAAGGTCTTTTCCACTGATAAAAGAGCCCAGAGGCTGTGCTACCCATGGGGGACTGGATTTTTCTTCTTTACCCTGTTACCTTTATGGACATGTCTGTGCAAGGTCTTGTCTTTTATTTCAGGAATCAGGGAAGCTCTCATCCATGTCACCTTTGTAGTAGCAGCACTGGGGAATGGTCACATTTGTTTTAGTATAACAGCATGGAAACTCATCACTTCTAGCTGGCTGAAAGTCAGGTCCCTGTTGAGGAAAGGACAAATACTAACCAATGTGTTGGCACAGTTTCCCTTGCTCAAACCTTCCTCACTCATTCAAGAGCTGAGTCACAACCTGTGACTCTCCATCCCTCAAACTAGCACAGCTCCAGGCAGCCATATAAACGTTTTCGGAGCTCAGCCACTTCACAGACTTAGTAATTCTCATTTGGTGCTTCTTTTTGTCAGATCTTCCTTTGCTGAATGAACAGCCTCTGTGTTACATAGATCAGGTTTGGCTCCATTTCTCATGGTGGCCAATAGCAAAGTAACAAAAAGCGGACAACAAGGAAATCTGTTGGCTTGAGTCAGTGTTGAATGGTTGCTAACTCAAAGGGAACGTCTGGGCTTCTGTCTACATATACGTTTCCCACCTCTACAATATTTCACATTGAATACTGTCATGTGTAATCTACTTTGGAGTAAAAATAAATAAATTGGAGATGTAATCTTCAGTACTTGAACGTACCTTCATTCTTTGCACTCCACCGTGGTGTGCCGAGCTCCCGCTCTGCAGCGGTGATAAGGGATTTCATATCACTCACCGTTGTGGTGGATTGACCCTGGCTGGATGCGAGGTGCCCATCAAAGCCCCTTTATCACTGCCCTCCTTAGCTGGACAGGGGAGAGAAAATACAGTGAAAGGTTCATGGGTTGACATAAGGACAGGGAGAGATCAGCCACCAATTAACATCATGGGCAAACCCGACTTGACGTGGGGAAAATTAATTTCATTTATTACCAATCAAATCAGAATAGGCTAATGAGAAATAAAAAATAAATCTTAAAACATCTTCCCCTTGTGACCATGGGGTCACAAGTCCTGCCAGCAAACCTGCTCCACCATGAGCTCCTCTCTTCTTCTTGCTTGATGCACCTTAGCAGGGCTGTGTTTCATAGACAACCACTCCCTCAATGCTTTCTACCGTTATAGTTCACTTTTATATGCTAGTCTAGGAATTCTAGATTAATGTACCTCCAATTACTTTACTGGAAAATGTTGTAAAACCAGTGACAGTTGTCACCAAAGCATGCCCCACGCAAACCGCACAAAACCCCCTCCTCAGATATGAAGGCACCAGCTGGGCTGAAATGTCAAGGTTATGTTTACATGCAGTGATGTGATGATGCACAAATGTGTGTATACATGTTGGAAAACCTTTTAGAAAGCTTTTGAATTAGTTTGTTTAATGGTATTTTCTGATTTTAACAGATTAGCTGTTTCTTAATGTGCATGTAGTTTTGCAGGGGTTTTAACATGCACTACCATGGTTTTATATAAAACTTATGTCTCCGTCTATTAATGTGATATATTTGCATCTCATTGTTTTGATATGATGTGTTCCAAACCTCAGGTTGTTGCTCTTGACCCATTTTTCCTTTCTCTGTCCCCAGTGTTTTAATGACTTCATCTTCTCCTGTAAGATCATTCATCAGCTGCCTACACACTCCATGTGTCCGGCCTCTCCACTTCATCCCTCCCTTTCCCCACCTGCATACTCAATCTGTTAGTGTTAAAGGTCTCAGCTTCAAATGATAAAATAGAGGCAATTCCTAAGCCCACAAAGAAGCGCCAGCCCAGGAAACACATCTCTGTTGGACCTTCTCATCAGCAAGGCTCTAAACTTAGTGCCTTCTCCCCACCATGCTGCTTTTTTCCTTGCTGCTGAACAACTGGCATACCTCTGATGTCTCCTCCCCTGCACATGCCCCCGGATACTACCTTCTGTTTCAGCACTGAACTGTTATATTCAGGCTTGTGCCTGTCTTCCAGGAGTCAGCAGAGTGTATGGACTGTCAAACACAGTATGTTCCCAGCTTTCTGCAACGTGCTGGATACTCTCTAAGGACACCTATTGCCTGTCTCACCCAGAGATGACTTCTTGTCTCTGTCTGGGCTCCTGGAATGATTCCCTGTGTGCAAGACGAAAGTTTATCTTCCTTCTTTATCTCCTACCTTTAATTTAATTTTTTATTTTTGGTGCTGTCACGCAGCCATACTGCAAATGTTCTTGCAACCTCGTGTATTTAAAAGCCAGCCAACTGAAAAAAGGCAATCACAGCGCAGGCACGTGTGCTGAAAAGACTAATTCCGTGTCATCCCCTATAATGTTAAATCTAATTTGAATTGCAGCCCTCGGGACCTGCAATTACCTTTGTCCATCTGTCAGTAAACTGCCACTCTGGGTTGCACTGTAGTTAATTGTATTTCATATACAAAGCTTTTTCTTGCATCTTTTTCTTGCATCCCCCCCCCCCCACATCATCTCTCCTTTTATTGTCAAGGTATAATTAAGAGTCAGGAGCAACACTGACTTAGCAAGTTATTTATTTAAGAAAAAACTGAAGGATGATGATATTACCTGCTCGGGTCTAGGAAGAAGAACAGCCTTAACTACAGAAATATAAAGGAATAGGTATAAATTAAAACAAAGTTTAAGAGACTGATAAAACAGAATGTCTGAAAGACAATAGTTTACTAAAACATAGACTGTTTCTAACGCTTTCCTCCTAAGGCATAAAAATGCTTCCTCTGAGCATTCAGGTTTGCATCCCTTGTTCCTTGTTAGCATCTAGAATAATCTCTGACCCAGACAGTGAGTTATAGGTAGTCCCAGTGTCCATTGGGTTTTCTACCCGCAAGGATGGTGTGAGCCTCACTGAAATGTATTTTTCTTGGCTTACTCATATCTGTGCTGGTATTCGTCATGTACTCTAAGGAGGCTCGTCAAATATAGCCTTGTGAAATTTCTTAATTCTCTATGGAGGATGGGGAGGGATTTGAGTTTTATTTTTGAGTACACTTGCTGTCTTCAAATTCCCCAAGCTTTTCTAGAAAACGTCTGACAAATGTTAGCACATTGAAAGAAGTTGGAAACTTTGAGATTTCTTACAGCAACACATGGAAATGTATTAGGGCTTAAAAATAAAATGAAGAGGATGTTCCAGTTCTTATAAAAATAAGCTTTTTTCTTTTTTCCTTTTCTTTTTTTTTTTTTTTCCAATTTCTATTAGGAGGGATCTAATTTGACACCAGAATTTCATCCTATGAGCAAAAAATGTATGCAGTCAGTTTTCTATAACGTTGCATATCCCAGGGAGGTTGTGGATGCTCCATCCCTGGATGCGTTCAAGGTCAGGCTGGATGGGGCCTTGAGAAACCTGGTCTAGTGGGAGGTGTCCCTGCCATGGCAGGGGGTTGGAACTAGGTGACCTTTGAGGTCCCTTCCAACCCAAACCATTCTAGGATTCTATGATACCTATATTCTAACTGACCTTCAGCTATCAATCATTGGTTTTAGATTAGCATTATAGAATTTATACATAGTAACCAAAATGTGCCTCATTTTCTGACTCTTAGTTGTCTTTTTCTTGTGTGTAAACTCACTTATAAAAATTATCAGTGTTACAGTAGACGCAACATTATCCTATTATACACATCAATTTAAACTGACGACAGCTATTGTCATGGGAGGGGTGGCTGCTGCTTTGCACACTGTCAGCTAGTTATGTCAGGTTGTTCTTTTAAGACCCCTATGAAAACCTTTGCTACTGCAGGGCAACTAGTTAATTTGAAGAAAGGTAAGGTGGGCACACATCTCAAATATGATCAGACAAAAATGGGATTTGAATATGATAGAGACCTCTTGAAAATCTGTTATTGAAAATCTCAGTAGAGAGCTTTTCGTATATCCTTAAATAGGTATTGATAACCCTTTTTTGTTTTTTGTTTTTTTTTTACATGATGGCTTAATTTAGACATCCATGTTTGAAAATCCTGGTAGGAGGTTGTAAGGGACCTCTGGAGATCATCTAGTGAAAAAAGAAAATTCCTGGCCAGAGTTTATTTGCAGTTTAGTCTTTCTTTATGTTGGTCATGTCCTAAATTTTACGTACAAAAATGAATACATACTATTATACCAGTAGTCTCTTTCTTTTATACATTTCAGTGCAAGCAAATTAAATTAAATGGAAATTCTCCTGTGTAGTATGATGGTGGGTAAATAGCCTGGGTACCTCTCTGGGCTTGTCTACAGGCAGACACTTAGAGAAATGTATTCAGATTAACATTTCAGTCAGCGTCCTACATCAGATAATTGCATATATCTCTGTATGCACAGCAATAAAGTGGCCTTAATTTTGGATTGTTTTCCATTGCCTTAATTTGTTTTATTTCACTTTATTTTGGAAGTGAGATAAGTTAGCTAGAACAAAGCAACTTGAATTCAGAATAGGAGTGTTCCTAGAGGGATTTAATGCTGTTTAATGACCACAGATTACCCTCCCGTGTATTTTCATGTAGTTAAGCCCCAAGCCCTAAACAAAATGTGCACAGCTTGTTTATTCTGAAGAGAAGTAGTCAGAAGTATTTTCTGGTTAAAGAGGTTCTTTGAAGGTCAGTTGGACAATAATGCTGAGACACTTTTCTAATGGGTTAAACCATCAATTTTTAAAAGTAGACTACCCGTTCTACTAGTTCTACACAGAGGAACATCTTAATGAATCTTGTTACTTAGCTCAATTCTTAGTGAGATACAATCCCAGAGGAGCTTGAGGCGTTATACTCTCTTTGTTAATGGCTGGCATGCAAATGTAGCTCGATCTGAATATTGTTTAGCCTACTATACATCAGCCTTTTCTTAAAGAACTCAGCTCCAGCTGCCTCGCTCTGTCGGTGCTTTTATTATCTGGTGAAGTGTGTTCAACTGGGAAAGGGAAATTTGCAGTGTTTTGGAAACAGGAAGATACCCAAACCTTATGAGAATTCTGTTAAACCATAATCAATAATTTAAGAGGAAATAAATTTGGTTAATTCAGCCTATTTTTCCAATGTCTAAACACAGAGGTGTAGTCTTGTTAAATCAGTAATTTGCTTATGTATTGTCCCTTTCCCCAGAAACTGAATTGAAGTGATTTTTGAGGAATACAAATCCTTGATACTCAAGCTCTTCTAGATAGCACAAATTAGTCTAAAATATAAAAAGTCAACCTATTAGCAGTATGATCACGTGAAAAAAAGTTATTTCCCTGGTACCAAATGCAGTATGAACGTATATTTATAGGAGAACTAAGCCTCAGAAGCTATAAAAGTAAACAGAAGGACGGGAAAAAGATGCAAACAGGTGAAAGGTGAGCATGATAATACAAATGATATGATTTTAGCACAGAATATTCGAGCTCTTTCTCAGAGGTTCCTTAGCACTGTCTCGGCTATGACTAACAACCCTGGCAGCTGCAAATTTCACTGGGACTGAATTTTGCATGAGAGCAGTTAGAGGAGACTTTCATGAACTTTGGAGTCAGTGAGACTCAGCTGCTTAAATGTAAGAGTCAGGTCTCGCAAGCTCGTGGATATATGACTAAATGGATGAGAACAGAGAGAAAGTGATAACTAGAAAGGAGGGAGGCGAAGATGTGCCTGCACTTAGCGGTATAAAAAGGCTAACTATATTTTTCTAAGAATCTCCATTATTTGAGAATGGTGCTGGAAAATAAATTTTATAAACACTGGTTCCATATTTTTATCTCTTTATATTTCTGTATATCGTGTGTTCCAACCCGGCTGACTTAACTGGTGCTTTCATCACTTGAATCCTTCTGAAAGGCCCAGCTATGCGTGTGTGAAAGTTCCCCGCGTGTGATTAAATCAACCACAAGGCTGGTTGAAAATCCTGATTTAGTGCTTTTAGTGCAGCAGCCTTTTTGTGTTCCCACCTTTCTGCATTTCTGGTACAATGGCTCAGCTCCCATTGTTGATAAGACTTCTGTTCCTGCTCTTACCTTTTTCCTTCAGTGAGTAACCAAACGCAGCATGTTTTTACTTCAATTAGTTCTTCACTTATCTATTCCTGGGTTGGGGGTGTGTGTTCAGGCAGATTTCCCTCTGGCTGGGTGTGAAAGTCCGATGGCTGAGACCATCTGTCTGGTCCTTTTTCACATGGGAAATTTTCTTCTGTAGTGACCACAACTCCAATTCAGAAAAACCCTGGATTTCAAGATGAGCTTCTACTCAGATGGGAATCTTTAGGGATTTCCTGAAGTGGAGCCTCTTTCCCTTCAAATAAAATCAGGTGACTTAAGAACTAACTTTTGCTTATAATTTGAAAATATCACAAAGGTTGTGGCTGAACATTTCAAGGATGTACTTCATGCTTTTGCTTTACTGGGCCTAGATATTTGCCTCTTAAATAAGGTAATACTAACATTGGGCTTTGCTATTCAGAACTGATTAGCAGAGCATGGCTACTAAGAAGAAGAAGTATGGATAAATTTTGGAGGAGTTGCTGTCACAAGGTTGTGCTTTACTGAGCCACTTGGAAGCTGCCTTGACCCTTTTGAAAAGACATAACATTGAATTTTTACCTTATGTTTGACACAGTGATCGTGCAAGCATCAGCTCTTTGATAGAGCCCTTGTTGTCCTATGTGTAAGAGTTCTGGGGCCATTCTTATGGTAACTACAGAGTTTACTTCATCAATTTTAAAATCAGTTTTTAATGCAGTAAAGGACTAAGAAGACGCATTGTGAAAGAGTTTAATCTCTGAAGCTGATTGAAGACTTTTGGTTCCACAAACTTGCGCATACAAGAAAAGAGTCCAAGGAGGATGGGGATAGATTCACAAACTCACAGACCTCTGGAAGTAGAAAGGAGTCCTACTTATTACCTGAATATTTTGTCATAAATTCCAATTTTATTTATTAATATTTAAAGCTAAATGGAGCTTGGTTTGTTTCAAGAAGCATCTGTCCTAGACTGTACTCACAGATCAATTATGGAGGTATGATCTTTCTGCTTTCAGACTGATTAGAAAACTGGCACCCCTTTTTTTTTTTTTTTTGGTCAAGTTTCCTGGAATGAAATTCCATTTTGAATTAAAACATAAAGATGTCCTTAAAATATTCAGATCAATATGCACCCAACTTTTAAATCTGCTCTTCAAAAAGCCACTCTGAGGATGAAATCTGTCACAGGTAAAATTCAGGCTGGGTTATGTAACCGTTGTTTGAACACAGTTCTCCAGATAAGATTCTTAAAAATATCCAGTAGAAATCATTGTATAACTTGCTCCTCAGTAAAACCAGCTGCTTAGCAACTGGTGTATAACTCTGATTTAGTGACGGTGACTTAGAAACCCCAGTTCATTATGGTGATCAATATCGGTAAGCTCATCACCAGCATGGATTCTTTTCTGACCTTCAGTCACTAAAACTGAATTATGCGCTAGCTCCAGGGTGGTTGATCATCCCGGAGGACAAGTGCCCTTGACCTGCCGCTGCCCTTGCCTCTTCTGATGTATGGAGAAGCCAACAGCGCTGCAGGGCTGTGCTCGGGCACCCCCCAAGTGTTGTGACACTGCAACCTCGACAGATGCTGGAAAGTATAAGGGTGGCAAAACTTGATAAAATAATTAAAAACCCCTTTTCTGGGGGGTAAAATATCATTACATAAACTGATTAAGATAGCTAATGAGTGAACAGCCATCAATTTCAGAATCAAGAGCTAAACAAATATGTTCAGAACATATATGGATGTTTATGTAAGGTGTCAGGTTTATACAATAACTTCAGGAATTAAATTCCGTTTTCTCTACATCTCCTTCTGTCTGTGATGTTTTAGTATTTTGCACAAGTATATACCTGAATTGTGGTATTGATCTGGAGGGGGGATGTCAAGACTATGGAGATGTAAATCTACTTGCTATTCATTTTTATTGCTTGATTACTTCAGTTTTAGTGATATTAGCTGACCTAAGAGATGGAGGATCCGTTAAATAAAGCTGTTAACATAGCTTTGGAAAGAACATCACTGTGACACACATTAACTCATGTTAGAACTGCCTTAATAGACATTGATTATGAAATCAAATCGTCTTCCATGACAAGTAAGTAACCATTAATTAGATAAAGCTTCTTTAAATTCTGAGACAAGCATTCGGAAGGACAAAGGTATGGAAGAGAAGAATAAATAAAAGGAAAGTAAGTGACAGGATGAGAAAAAACTGTGGCCGAAGAGAAGGTTCTTGAAAGGTTTCTGATGGCTGTTGGAGAAGAAGGAGCCATTTAGCTCAGAGCATTTTGGAAATGTTGGGAAAAAAAAAAAGAGATTTCTTAGAAGTCATCATGTGTACAGGACAATATAAGAGAAGCTGGCAGGCTTTGAACAATACACAAATAACATAATTTTGCCCAAATGGGTTGAAAACTGACCATTCCCTCTAAGGGGTGAAACACGTGACCTAATGTTAAAGGACAACTGGGAGTCACACTTGATATTAGAGAATGTGACTTATCCAGTCTGTTTTCAGTGATTTTGAATCCGATGAAGATTTTATTCTGTTCTGACTTAACTGTTGTAATGGTTGGATGTAATTTATAGGTACCACATTGTGGATGTTTTCACCATTCTGTCCATTGTATTGTGGAGTTTCAATAATGTGCTGTCAGATATTTAACAAGGGTCTGTTTAGCAACAGTTCTTTGAGCCACAGGTAATAGTAGGTGGTTGGAGATGAAGAGTGAAAATGGGCTGTTTGAGCAAAAATATCAGCTGTGATCAAGGAGGAAAGAAGTGCCATTTGTCTAACATGCACAGTTGTTTGGGTTTATATGTTGTTCTTTTCCTCAACAATAAGGTGGGCGACAGTACAGACAGTGCATGGCTTGATAATAGAGGCTGAAAGCTGGAGAACCTCTCCTAAGGTTTTCTTCCCAGTACTCCCCAAAATATCTGCCATTTGGTGCAATCTTATCCATTTCTAAAGGAGAAGAAAACCCGCAGTTCAGAAAAAAGAGAAGCTCCGTCTGGCAAGGACAATTTAGCAGGGAAATTATCTCATTTCTTCCTCTAATTTGAGGTGGAATTTGAACAAAGAGCTCTCAAAGCACTGTGATGCCTTCCGGCCCCTCACCAAACGAGCACGCCTGCTAATTTAGCCAGCCCTTCCTGCATCCACAGCTAGTTGAAAAGATATTTCTCTTTTCTCTTCAGCCTTTTGGCTGGTCTAATTGAGGGCAGTGAAGTATTTTGTTCTTCTTGTGACAGCCTCTTTATAAAATGGGTTCCACTTTGTACTTCCTTTAAGGATATTCAGTTTTAAATGCTCTTCTCACAAGTTGGTGTCATTTTAATTACTCCAACATATTCTTTGCTTGGTCTGAGGTCTTAGCTGTATTTCATCTGGCTGATAAGTACCCCTGCAACAGAAAAGCATATGTGAGTCAGACATTTTACTAGGCTTGATAGGCATACACAAAAGACATTTTGAGTAAGACAAACAGACTACTTTTTAGTGTTTGCAATGCAAAAGAGACCTCCAACCCTCAAATCTCTTGAAGGATTACATCAGGAAGAGAAAACATGACAAATGCATTAACTTGTAGGAGACATTTCTTATCAAAACCAGAGATCACTCAGGATTGAAATTATATACATTTTTTTGGTAGGATCAGGAAAAAACTTGTGTCAGCTTGCTCCTTTGCCAAACACTGCCATTCCTTTTCTAATTTGAGGGGGGACTTGAATATAAAATGTCATGCAGGAATGCACTTTGGAGAAGTTGTTATTTAACAGTGTAAGTATGCTCATTGTTTAATACATATCCATAACCTATTTGAAACCATTTTGTTGTTTTATGGGAGGAAATGGTGAGACCAAAGTGCAGTAGGTGATTTTAGCGATACCTTTTCTCTGCAAGAGCAATGTATTTCCCAGCATAAACGCCCCTTGTCTAATTAACTACCTCTAGAAACTTTCCCCTCATATGGGAAGATATTTTATAGACAAAATGTACAGGAATAAAATCAGAAAGCAATTTATCTCATATTAAGACCTCAGAAAGTCATATAACCTTTTTACGCAATTCCCATTAGCACCAGCCTGGGTTTAGTTTGACGTCTTTTAAAATGCATTGTGTCTGACATAGAAATACTAAATACCGTGCGAAAGAAAGGTCTCCAAAGGTTCACAGAATGGATTTCACAAAAACAAAAAATGATTTCCACTTACTGCAAACCCTCTGTTTAGTTCTGACTTTGTGTCTTGAAAGGACTCTTCTAAAAAAACAGTCTATTTGTCCACGTGATAAAATTGCTCAGTTGCACAGCTGAGACCATGGCTTATAGCATGAATTCCAGACAGAAGGTAAATCTCAACAGCAGTGCTTATTGGAGCGTGGATGCTTAGAAACCCATTCCGAGTGCTGGAAATGCAGTTGTTTCCCTTGCTTGTTATTAGAAATTCCAAAATGGGTGATTTCAGGTATCTTAACATTCAAGGTGTAAAATAAGAGGCTGTTCATCATCACTAAATGTGAGCTAAGGAGAACCTCAAATTAGTTCTCCTTGAGGGCTCCTCTGTAACATGAGGGTTGTAACTCTAAAACTAATATGACAGCTTTCTCTGTTCACCAAGAAGAGGCAGAGAAGGTTATTTTCCTAGCTGGTATTCAGATTTCCACAGGTAGAGAGCGAACTATTAGTTAGTTATGAAAAATCCTAAACACCACACTACATCCAGCATCTTCTTTCCTCGCAGCTGCTGTTAGTATTATCTTTTTGGAATAGTGTGTATATATATATATATATATAGGAATGTGATAAGGAAATGCTAATCACCCTTAAGACCTGTGACCTAGGAGACATTTCTGACATTTTCATTAATCTTCTCAGTGATGACTTGCTTCATCAGCTTACAACATTCTAATACCGTTGGCCAACAGTAGCCACCATTGAAGTTAACTGGTGTCTTGCTAGTACAACAGATGATGCTTCGCTTTCTATTCAACGCATCACTGCATTTCAGAAAAAGGAACAGGAATTTTGAAGAACCTAACAATGTTTAATCTTCATCAGGGATGAAATTTCCTCCTTCCTTATCATTCTACCAGAGAACATGCACTGCATCAAGCATTCGTCAGCTTTTTGGCTGGCACAACAACATTTGGCTGGTATGTCTTCTTGCCTCAGAGAAAGATTGTGTCTAATATCAGTGCTCACTAAACCAGCTAACAGAAAGTCTTGTTATGACTACACCAAGAGATCTCAGCATGCCAGCCAACATTATGTGCTATCATATCCTGGCAAGCTGAAGAGTAATGTATTTGGAGGGTGAAGGGAGGCAATTCCCAGGAATTTAGAACTGGACAATTACTTTTGCAATTTCATTTCCGAATATTAGCATATTTGTGATAATTAGGGTCAAAATAAACCAATCTGAGCTTCTCTTCTGCAGTCGGAGATGAACAAAGTTATTAAACAAATTAGAAGTGGTAATACAGGAGAAAAATTGCCAAAGCTTGCACGAAGCAAGAAGGATTAATTCACTTTTTCACAGCCCATCAATGCATTAGGAATTTTCATTGGCAGTGCCCAAAAAGAATAAAAATAGCTTAAAAAAACTACACTTCTTGTAGAAGCAAGGCAGGACTGAGAATAGATCTGTTTACTCTTCTTTCATTGCATCAATATTTTAGTATGAGCAGTCCTTCAAGAGCCCCAGTCTGGATTGCATTTTGCTAAACGTGTTCATTGGCAAATGCTGTTCTTGACCGGAAGAGCTTCCAAGTCTTATAGCTTCAATCAAGTGAATTCAACAACACGGTGAAGAGGATGCCTGAAAGTATCACAGCCATGGTTGAGATGCCAGTGCATCTTGAGGGCCTTGAATCATATGGAAAGAAGTTGTTCTATTACAGATAGAAGGAAATTCTTCACTCGGAGGGTGGTGAGACACTGGAATAGGGAGGGGTTGCCCAGGGTTGCGGATGCTTCATCCCTGGAGGTGTCCAAGACCAGGTTGGATGGGCTTTGAGCAACCTGGTCTAGTGGGAGGTGTCCCTGCCCACGGCAGGGGGGTTGGAACTAGATGATCTTTGAGGTCCCTTCCAACCCATTTGATGACTCTATGATTCTAAACAGTATCTGCTATCCCAACTACTGTTGGCTTTAGCCTGTATTAGGTGGGTTTTTCCCCTGTTGGCTTTTCCCGATTGCTATGATTTTATGACCCCCACAGCCCCTTTCTCTGCTAGATGTGAGTACAGACAGGAAAATTTGGGCCTAATGTTCTTCTCCAAGTTTCCTTGCAGTGCTCCACAAATACAATAACCTTCATCCTTCCCTTGCTATTTCCCCCCTTTATTGGACTGTGGCTTTCCCCTCAGTTTCACATACATCTTCCGGCAAAAGAACCAGCTTTTAATTCCATGTCAAAAAGTCAGCTTCACCAAATAGAATTTGTTTGCCATTAACACATTTCCTGTGTTATTTACATGTCAAATGTGTGCTCGGTAGCCCCTCAGACCAGAAAAGGGAATGGCTGAAGCTATTCCAACCCCCTTTTTTTTTAGGGTTTTGCATTCTTGACTCCTCTGTGACTTAGAAAACAGCTCCTTCATGCACGCAGACTTCATCGAAATGCCAATGCATGAGCTTCTCTCCCCACTTGCTCATTCTTTGTCTGAAGCAAAATTATGCAACACACGTATGACTAATTTGTTGTGAATAAAGCCCGGAGTTATAATTTGTGCCTGTTCTCTAAAAGTGGACTTTGGAGGATACTCCTTGACTACTTCATGCCAAACATGACTGTTTGGATATTCATGCAATTAAAATGGGGGCCTCCAGTGGTTCTGGCAGCTCTGTTTATAAGTCCAGCTGCATTTGGCTTGCTCGTAATGCTGCAACCTCATTTTGACTTCGACTTCTCTTCCTTTGTCTTTTAAAAGCCGATAAAATGACAGACTGAGACAATATAAATAATCTGTGCATTTGTCCGTAATTACATCTATTTCTCCAATTAATTTGCTTTCAAATCTCCTATTGATTACTTTGCAATTTTATCACCAGCCTTGAAATCTGGTCTGCTTTCTCTTCGTGAGTCAATATTTTAGATTCCCCACCCCAGGTAAATAGCGGAAGGTGGCCTGAGATTATCACGTATTGACGAAAGTGATTTTAAAACACTCTGGTACATTCCAGCAACAAGTCAGGAAAACAAAGGGAAACAAAAGAACTGTTGTTTGTGTGAGAGTCGTGAAGATCTCCTACAAAGAATCTGGCTGCTGTTTTTGGTGAGGCTTTTTTGCTGTGACATTTTTCGTGTGTCTTGCATACATGATTATAGGTGTCCCACATGGTTAGCATCAACCTGGCTAATTTATAATAGCTGTTTTCCTTCAGGCAGACTTCTCTGAAGCCCACAGCCCCAGCCGTGCCCACCTCTGCCCCAGGGCAGCAGCCCTGCCTTGCCTTTGCACATGCGCTGTGTGGTCCCCTTTCCCGGGAATATACAGCCTGGCTTTTCCACACGCGTCATGTTCCTTACTTCCCTGGACTGGTCCCATGGCACGCTTGCAGGGAATCTGGAATTTCTGAGAATTGCTGGACTTCCCAGGCTTGTGCAGGAGGTTTGGTTATGGGTGGAGGCCAGGCTTTGCTTTTTTTTTCCAGTTTTAGTGGAAACTTATGACAAAATTCTCATGGAACACAATGGTAAGAAGGGCATGGGACATGCATCCATCTTAGCCCAGTGCTGACAGCCTGACAGTGTTGGATTTGGCTGCTTGCTGCTCTAGGATAAGCTCTTGAGGTCAATATTTTGAGTTCTGCCCCAATCCATGACCTAGATTAATAGGTTTCCTAATTTTTGATGCCTCTTCTTTTGACCTCCCTGGGTATGGGGCGTGCTTGGAGATCTGATTCACAGTGGCATCCCGATTCCCAGCGTGCTCCTTACCTTTGTATTTAACCATGCACACTACTGTGAGACCCAATCAGAAAACTGTGCTATTGGTAGTGATACCCTCCTTTCCACCCTCTCCGTCTTCATCTCAGCTGTAAGGAGCTGATCTGCCTTCAGGTATTTTGGCTTCAAACCATCCCTGGATAAAAATGTTATTGCCCGCTCTAAATTCTTGAACTCTTTTCGTTTGTGATGGTAAGTCGTTATTCAGGATAGACTAGGGCCGAATTACAGATGCACCTTATAACAATAAGGTACTGGGCAAATAAAATTAAATTCTCTATGGCTAAATAATGTGGTGACATGCATGGCGAACAAGATCTCAGCTTCACTAATATGGTGATGTGTTCTGAGCTGTCATCACTGAGAATGAAACCTGAGAGGTTTTTCTATGGAAGTGTTGTCACTGCTTACTAGCAGTCAAAGAAAGTATAAAAACCATTAGGCATTATTTGAAAGGTAATAGAAAACCAGCAAAAAATTAATTATGCCAATGAATAAAGCTGCCATGTGTTCATACTTGAAATGGTTCTTATTCCATCATCTGAAAAAAGGATACGGTAAAAGTAGCCATTGCAGAAGTGTATTCTGTAGGACATTCCCAATTGAGCTCTTTCTGGTCAAGAGAGGTCCATGTCACATCCATTATTATTTTAATGCCTCGCAAAGACTTGATTTCACACTTAGGAAGGAGCTCCCTGATGTTTACTGACATTTTTTTCGTCCATTATGCCTTCAAGATCAGGTTGGATGGGGCTTTGAGAAACCTGGTCTAGTGGGAGGTGTCCCTGCCCATGGCAGGGGGGTTGGAACTAGGTGATCTTGAAGATCCCTTCCAACCCAAGCTGTTCTGTGGTTCTGTGCTTGTATGATTCACTTTGAACCACTCTGCATGTATAACAGCTCTGCTGTCTCCACCCCTCAATCTTGATACATGTTGAGCTCAATCTCCACCCCTTCTTGATACATGTTGAGCTATCTTCAAGACATGGTGTTTGGGACCTAGAGCTGTACAGGGTAGTATTTATGAATAGGTCTCACATTGTGGTCACTCCTTCCTAGGCGAGTATCAGTAAAAGCACAGATATCTGCATGAAGAGTGAACCTGTGGTCACACAAGGACCCAGCCATCGTGATCTGTGTTATGATGCTTATTTATGGTGCAGACTTTGCTTGGCGATACGGTATCTGTTGGCTACCTCAAAGCAGTGCAAAAGGAGCATTAACGTTCTGCTCTGAAACTCAGAACACAGCCTCATTTTACAAACCTTAATTACAGCCTTATCAAAACATGGATTTGGGTTTTAATTGGATTGGAAATAGGCTTTCACTGTCTCCTAGGTGATTAAGCAAAATTAACACCTGGTTGTAATTGCCCCTGCAGACAATAGGAAAGGCAAGTTGGGAGTCTGTGCAAAATGCTGGCTGAGGAATACGCATTGTGCCATGCCTTTGATCGCTTCCTACTCCGGCTTAAAATTTGGTAAATCTATGGTAAAAGTTTTAGAGAGGTGTTACCCACTTGGTGCTTTTAATCTGCTCAAACACAGTAGGATTTGGGGTCTTAAATCATAAGGAGTTTAGCCTCAGCTTTGCCTTGAGAGAAAGAATGAGTGAGAAAATTGTAAGCGACCTATGAAGATGAGTATGATGGAATTTAGGATAGGACAGGATGTTGTTATAAGTGCAGAATGTGGGACTTAATCCCCTTCCACCAGAAGTGATTGAAATATGATGTTCACAGAGCTGATCAGGCCATACAATTAAAAAAAAGAAAAAAAGGAAAAATAGTTATTATTAGAGGGATGCAACTACTTTTCTAAGTTATATTTTCAACATACGATGGAATTTAAATAAGTATTGGGAGATGTGTATATCTTCCAAAGTGAAGTATAGAGGGAACCTGTCCCTGTGTTTTAGGAATACAGTTTACATAGTAACATCTTTTCAGATAAATAATCTGGAAAAATTGGTATTTTTCAGCTCAGTCAGAATTAATGGAGGAGTAGGTTTGTATATATCAATTATAAGGAGGAATCTGTGTCTATCCTTGTACACACACGCATACTCGCACATTCATACGCACGGGAATGGTTCGAAGCTGCACCAGGGGAGGTTCAGACTGGGCATTAGGAAGCATTTCTTTACTGGGAGGATGGTCAAACACTGGAACAGGCTTCCTGGAGAGGTGGTCGATGTCC
>JAVSBS010009375.1:57383-118407 GCA_033124195.1 Coracias cyanogaster | reverse complement strand
AGAGGTGGTCGATGTCCTGAGCCTGTCAGTCTTTAAGAAGCATTTGGACAATGCCCTTAACAACATGCTTTGACTTTTGATGAGCCCTGAGGTGGTCGGGCAGTTGGACTAGATGATCATTGTAGGTCCTTTCCAACTGAAATGGTCTGGTCTGTGCAGACACATGCACACAGACAAAACCTCGAGCAGAGAGAGCGGTGCCAAAGTTTTACTGTTGCACTGAAAGCAATTGGTGGTAATTCATTAGAACACTAAAATATCAGGACAGATGTTTCCCCCTTACTATCTTGCATAAATGTATTGCAGCTGCTTCCTCTACTTTCAGGCCATTATAATGACATTAGTATAATGTGCCCTTAAAAATGCAAGAAGACCCTCAAGCACTGTTGCCTGTGTTGCTTCTCTGCTGGGACCTTTGCACAATCTGCTGGATTCCCATCTTCTCAGCCCAGCTCCATGGCCCTTAGTTACTCCTGCTCCCCTCTCGATCGCTTGAGAGGCCTGAAAAACAAAGAAGTCATTTTTTGTAAACTCTTCCTAATGCTTGTGAGTCTGTTCCTAGTGGACTAGTATGAAGATACAGATCTACAAAACCACCTAACTGGAAGTGAGGTGACATGTTGCTGACCTGCTGTTGCTTGTACAAATCCAGGGGACAATTAGTTTTGCATGAGGGGGTCATTCTTGCTTTTGTTCTGCAACATTTCCTGAAAAACCTGAAATGGTCCATTCTGGTGGATAGGAAACAGGATAAATAGTACAGATAGCAGCGTCACTAATGTTTGTCTTGGGCAAAATATGCTCTTTTCCGTTTTCTAGATTGGAGGAAACATTAGAATAAGGCTTTTGGTCAAATCACTCAGATGAACACAGCACATGACATTTAAGATAATCCATCTGCCCTTTATAGCCAAAAGTTTACACTCTCATCTCAGCTAGCAGGAGGAGGTAGATGAGCACTCCTTATCAGCTTCAGTGTGGAGCCAGCTGCCTTCCTTCTGTTACCGCTGGGCGTTTTTCAAAGAAAACAAACCCCTTGAGGAGTATCACAGAGTTTGCTCATCTGGGTGAACTGAGGGAGCAGCAGCCAGCAGCTGGGTGACCAGGGACGGAGGAGGAGAGGGTGGAAGACGGAGTCACAGACACTTGTGCAGTGTTTGTCTAGTGGCGACCTGTTCCTCTGCAAAGCAAATATTGTTTTGTATCACTTGCAAGACATAAAGTACTGTAAAAACCATAACAACAGAGCATTTAAACCTCAAGTGGCTTGAATTTGTGATATTCTCCATTATGTGGGTAATGGGAGTTTTCTTTAGCTGCAGAAAAGGATTCACATTTTTAAAAGCTTTCATTGAAATATTTATCTGCTGTGCAATAAAACATGGAGGGACACAATTTGTTAACCTCAGCTTCTCGATTCTGCTTTTAGCTAATTTAACAGTTGTTCATAAAAATACTTCTGGGAATCTGGGTACATCTTGTTTGGTTATCATCATCAAGTCAAGAAATCCGTACAGATGAGGGACCGGGTTCCAGTCACTTGTGTTGCCTTGCTGTCATTCTGCTGATATCGAACAAACGATTCCCAGTTTTTGCCAGCGTGAAACAAATTAGTCTCTGCCCAGAAGCTGTGAATCCTCACTATGACCACAAAGAACATGACAAATTGACAGCTTGGGAAGTGAAGGTTTAGGGTGTCAGATGAGACAAATATTTTTAAGCATTGTATAAAGATTATGATTTAAAAATATTTAATATCAACATATGAAAAGTCAGAAATTCAAATAATAGCATTAATTGGCCTGCCTGGATTTTTCCCTTCCAACGTGCCTGTACTTTGCTCACATGTCCCATTTTTCACTCAATGGTGTCATAAAAGCCTGGAAGTTGACAGCCGGGGTCAGATCACTGCGTTCTGCCTCTGGCATTTGTCAGAATTGAATATGTCACAAGGCCCCACTGAAAACAAAGTATTCCCATCTGTCAAACCAGCAGCTGTGACTGGGCCAGAAGAAGACTTTCCGTTCGTTTGATTTCTGTGGTCTGGCATTTTCCAAGCATCCAGCCACAATCCATGGGCTGTGCTTATGGCATCTGGGAAATCTCGTGGCCAGAAGCCGCGTCCAGAACTGTGTGGTTTTCAAGATCAGATGAATTCTGTTTGGCGTTAAATGAACACTTGGACACTTTATTTATTGTTACAAATGAAGAAGCAGAATGTTTCTGACTCCTGTCAAGCTGTGTCGATGCACTCAATAGGACGCACTTTTCCAGGGAGTTTTAATGGGTTGTGGTAGGAATATGAGAAAAACTTGTGGTCATGAAATACCCTCCTTTCCTTAACATGACTCTGGAGGACCTTTTTGCTCTGTTGACCTCCTTCCCCTGGTTGGACTACCCACTTTTTCTATCCATTTATGCATAAATCTCTTATTTCACACCTCAACTTTTAACCTTTCTTTCATTCCTTGAATCTACCTTATATTTCATTGAAAAGGGAACAAAGACGCAACAAGAGTACTTGGACAGGAGGTCTTGTGTTTTGCTGCTGTGATAATGTGTTAGAAGTATTAGGAAGCAAGCAGGGCAAGCTTCCAATGCTGCTGGTAACATGTTTCCATACCAGCAATGCCTGCTCAAGGGGTCTCTGGAATCCTATCACCACTAAAATCCACGGAGAGATAGCCTAAAACATCAAATGGCTTTGGGATTAGGCTCTGCATGTAGCATATTGAGGATAAGAAATTATTGTGTGACTATTCTGCTTTTTTAAATATTCAAGAAATTTATGTTGGATTTCTTTATTTTGAAGAGTTATCAAAGGATATCATAGAAAAGGAAAAAAAATTACATTAAATCTTTTCAATGTTATCCAGTGATTCAATGCTTTATTTTTTAATCAATCTAAATTCTTATTTTCAAATCCTACTTTTTTTTTTTAAACACTGAACATATATTGCCAAATGATCATTGTCACTGACAGCTTTACTATTTAGTTTTGTGCTTCAGCCCCCTAAGTAAACCTACTTTAGGAAGGACTTTCCTGAATTTCTTTGTTTATAATAGTAATGTATTTATGATAGTAACTACAACTAATTACTTTCAGTATTTTCTTCTACCTATCAACCTTGCTCCATAGTATATATTTATTTCACCTTGCCTCCATAGGATGTGACCTTTTCATCCCTCTAGATTTGTTATCATAATCAAAAGATTGTTATCTTGGCTATTCATCTTTCTGCGCGATATTCTCTCTTGTAAGTACCCACGATTGGTTTTGTTTCATCTGCAATTAGGCACATCAAAGTCCTTTCCTTCTAATTGGCAGAGCTGCTGTTTGAGTTTTGTGATCAAATATTTGGATGCACTTAAGGATAAATGAAATAAATTGCTAGGGAGAAGCAACAGAGAAAACATGAGCTATTATGGAATACAAACAGAGGAAACGAGTGGCAGAAATGCCGTGTAAGAATACAAGGCTGAGTTCTCTGTACTCGTGAGTTAAAAGAATTCAAACGATGTACTTTAAATAAAGGAGATATTGAATGAAAATTATTGCAGCTTTACAGGCAACGTGTCTTTTTAAATGGAAATCACTAGAGTAGCAAATAAGCTGCATATCCACCTCTATCCTTAAATGTTTTGTACAAAAACCCCAGCAAGCCTAATCATTTAAGATTACTGACGCACTGATGTGGGACAGCGCTTGCATCAGGAGCAAACACTGTTCAGTGACGGGCAAGAAAACCCAAAGTATAAGCCGTATTTCCTCTGAAGTTAATAGTTTTACCCCTGGATAAATTTACCCTTGAACTGAAATAAATTTACACTTAAATTTGCAAACTTGGAACAACACATTTTGCACTTTCCAAGAGAATGAGCAAGAAATACAGCCTGTGATTGATTGGGGCCAAGTTCACATCACATTTGTATGGAAAACAATTACGAAATGAACTGTGCGTAGCAAGAAATCCCCTGGTCAGGCTGTAATTCTAGCTCTGCAAAGGTGACCCAAAATGCCTGCAAGAATAAATCCTGAGAAGAATTTGCATGTAAGATGTAGGTCCTGTTTATGAGGGTTCAGACTGTGCGGGATGTGATCAGGGGCTGGATCAGCTGGGTGAGTGAATCGTATGTTCTATGAAACAGTTTATGCTGAAAATTTCTGCTTCGGAGGATGCCTGAGATGCCCATGGAGGTTCACCAAGATGTTGGAAGTGGTTGGTGCACAAGACGTATGAGGAGAGGCTGAGAGAAATGGGTTTGTTCAGCCTAAAGGAGGGAAGCTTCAGGGGAGATACTAAAGCTGTCTGCAACTACGTAGTGGGTGGTTGTAGAAAAGGTGGAGCCAAACTCTTCTTGGAGTTGCACAGTGATAGGATGAGAAGGAACAGACAGAGGCTCTAATAATGGCAGTAGGAAATATTTTCACTGTGAGGGTGGCCAAACACTGGAGTGGGTGACCCATGGAGTCTGTGGGATCTCCGTCCTTGGAGATATTCAAGACTTGATTGTACGTTGCCCTCAGCAACTTGCTTTAACAGGCCTGGCTTTGAGCAGAAGGATGGACAAGGTGGCCTCAGGGGTCTCTTCTAACCTACATAATTTGATGAGTCTGTCTCTTGATTTTGATTGATTTTGTGCTTGTAGAAATGGCCACTACACTGTAACAAAGATACCAACACAGCTGCTACGATATTCCCCCTTCCTGCCATGGTGTGGGATTGTGTTGAGGCTAGTGTATGTACCATTTTGAGAATACTGATAGTGCACAGAACACTACAGAATTACTCATACCATCTGCTTTTCTATTGTTAAAGATTAAAAATAAAACTCTGTGAATGTTTATTATGTTGGCAGACTGAAAAAACACAAATTGGTGCTTTGTATTCTCTCACTTAGGTAATTATCAAGTGTTCAAAAAATGAGTAAGTGGGAAAGGAGAAAAGGGGAGAAAAAGCCTATCTTGCATTACACTAAATGGTAATTTAAAAGCAACTTCCACACGGTTTATCACATTCCCAGTCGTTCTAATCAAATCCTGCACTTCCCAGCCTGATGTTGTGCCTTAAAAAAACTGGGAACAGGTCTTCTCAGGAATGCCCAGGAAAGATATAAGGAATAAAAAGTGAATCGTGGGAACTGAGGAATATTGTATTCCCCTGTAGATGATGTCACTCAGGAATGAGGAGCGGTTAGGTCACTGCCATGCCCCTCATCTTCCCCACCTTTCCAGCAGAGCTTGCTTGGAGGTCTGCCAAGATGCTTCCAGCGCGTAGCGTACTTGTGCTAACGTAGCACGTTGCGCAGCACAGGCAGCCAAGGAAGAGGCCAGCAGGACTCTTGTTCATATGCCAAAGGCTTCACCTCTAGCCTGCTAGCACTCTAAGGAGTTTTGCCTGGTACGCATGTGGAAAAAGGAGAGTTTGCTTGTAAGCAAACACATCTCCTTGAGTTTCTGACAGAGAGCTTGCTCATTCAAGGCTCAGGCCTCCAATGTTCAGTGTTTCTCGTCTATCTATTCTACCGGGTTTGTTTTTAGTTAAAAAACCCTTTCATTCAGCACGGATTTTTCTTCTTCCCTTTGCCCTCCAATCTCTGGAGTCTCAGAACATTCGTCATACGGGATGCGAGCCCAGTTAATGATGAAGTTTCCTAAGTTCACAGTATGCCAAGAGCAGACGTTTACAAACCTCTCTCTCGGAAGAATGGGCCACCCGTGTTAATGGCATCCTTTCAAGGCTTGCCTCCAGCTACTGGCAGCCCAAATGCTTCAGAGACAATTAGATTTTTTGCTTTCTGTCCAAGGACAGAGCACAACATCACTCCTGTGAAGAGCCTTCGTCCTACATAAGGTGCAGCATTGAAATCCCCATCTTGAAATCACGCCAGGTCTTGGTTGTTTATGTAGGTGTTATATACAATCCAAATGCCTTCAAGCCGAAGGTGCGCGGCAGAGCTTCCCTCTCTTGGAGAACCTCCTGCCCTCCTTTCCCGCTTCTGCTTCCTACCTGTGAGTAGCCATAGTTTCCCACACTGCTCCAGCTTTTCCTGCTTTCTCATGCTTCTTCAGCATCCCAGCGCACAGACTCTGTGAGCTGATAACCGTGAACCCTTTCCTGACCAGCAGCACTTGTCCCATGCGTTGTTCTGGAATACAACATAGCAGGTTGGCCATCCAGCAGCTGACATGGGCTGCACCGCAGGTCAAAGGAACAAAAATAATACCTGGATTAATAATGAATACATCTGTCTCTAGTCGAAATGTAGATGATACAAAATGGGTGTTAGGAATCCGGGATTACTCTATACAACTCTAAAAAGTGCAGATGTTGATTCCCAGGAACGAGTTAAGAACATGACCATCTTCTGTGGTCAGGGAAGCTCTGACTTGCTGTGAAACTGATTTGCCATAGTTCCTAAAGGCATAAACCTCCTTTCCAATCCTTGGCTTTACCAGTTATGCTATGATGTAAAATAGTTCAGAATGTGATCTCATTTTCCCCGACTTTTGCTGCACAAGTGCTTATTGCAGCAGGAATGTGTATGCATAGTGAGAAGCATGGCCCTTTTTTTCAGGCGCTTTAATTTGAGGCCACACAGGGTCTAAGATGCTAGATTTTCTCTATCCAGTCTGGCGTTAGCAAGGTTGGCTCAGCACTGGTGAATATGCGCTGGATTTGTTTATCATTTATTCTTTCTCTATCTCCTAAGAACCACTTTTCAGAACAGAAGACAAAAACCAAGTTTATGCAGACAAGCTATTATATAAAAAGGATAGAGTGAAGGGAAATAAATTGTCTTTGACAAATTAATTGATATGTACTAACTAATTATTAATAAAATGTACTTTAATGAGAGCTTAGACATTCTCTGTCTGGAAGTGTCACTTGAAGAAATGCAAATTCCAGTTAAATAAACCTTTTATGAACAATTAGCAATGAAATTTTCTGTTTCCCTGAGCAGAATAATGTGTGCCTGCAATATTCGTTTGATTAGTCCAAGCATGGGCCATGTTTTAGATACTTACGTATATTCCTTTTAGTACTATCAATTAAGATGTGGCTGTAACTATTCAGCATATTGACACTTTGAGTATAAAAACCAGTATGAGCCTTTGAAAGGAGCTAGAACTAATAAGGAAGGGCTGCACATTAATTCAAAGGTAAGGTGGGTTTAGATATGTGGCTAAACACAGGGTACTTGTGGTAACATCGCATCTTATCTTTTACTAAATGAAGTTTTCCCAGCCCTCTCTTCAAAACAGAATAAGAATTTAAGTTTGGAAAAAATTCATTTTTATCCCTCCCTTCTCTTTTCCTTTAACTTTCGTACTTAGCATGGCATATGTATTCCTGTTACTGAGTTGTGGTGCTGTATTATCTCACTAAGAGCGTTGAGGTCATGCTTTCAGATGTGTTTTGGTAGCAGGTAGGTAGAACTTTACACTCCTTTGTTTCAACTGCCTGCATCAAGAACAAAGCAATTTAGGACTCACAGAAAAAACTGAAAATGTTGAAGTAAGTTCATCTGAATTTGTTAATATTTGTAAAATATACAGAATTTCCAGTATTCAGTCTTTCTTCTGTCAGGCTGGGTAAGAAATTAAATGTTCCTTGTTTCATCATTTATTCTGTATAGCATGGTCACGAATACAGAAAGCTTCTTCATCTCTCTGCCATTGTAATAGGAAACTGCTTTCTGTACCCAGACTTGTGGCACTTAAAATGCCTTGTTATAATGATGCAGAAAATCACCAAGCTTTCCTCGATTGTTGTATTTTTTCTACTTATATTCCCTTATTCTCAGAGACAAAGGGTAAATGGAAAATTCTGTTTCAAGCCTATGTAAGTCATCTGTAATGACCTGTGAAAGCAAATTCAAGTTATTAGCCTCCAATGCACCACAAATATTTCTGCAAATAGTAAAAAGATACCATAAATACAGCTTGTTTTCAAATTTTTTTTGTATGCAGCTGCAGGTGTTACTATTATTTGAAATTCCTCATGAGGACAGTTGAATCTCTCCTATTATTAAGATTAGGCTTGTAAACATTTGAAATCAACATTCATAAAAACTGACAGCACCATGTATATATATAAAAAAATCCCAAATATTTTACCAATTGGCTTGTTCTGTGTGACATGAACAGATGAAAAGCTAAATAGAACACTAAATACACAATGCACTTTTTTTCCTGGCTTCTTCAAGTTAAATTCTTCATTAATTTATAGTCTGGAGGAGATGCTTGCCGTGAGTATGTAGGATTATGAAGAATTTGCATTAACGTGTGCTCATATTAAAACTGACTTTCAATATTTATTTTTAAATAAGCAAGTGAAGTCACTGCTCAGTTTTATGAAGTGGTAAGCAGGCAGGTTTGCCCCACTGCTGGTGATAGAGCTGTAGTTAACTAGTTTCAAACAAGATGATTGTGTGTTAATAGTTTGACTTTCAGATGCCGTAAAAACTAAAATTTTTTCTCATTTCCAATATCCTACTATATGATTCCTACTACTATTTTATTCTAATGCTGGGATAGTTTCCTTGTTCCATTTGGCTTGGGTAATGCAGAAGAAAGAAAATCAGCCTCCAAGTCCAAGACAGGGTTTCTGCCTTTCCTGTTTTGCACAGGGGTCCTCAGCGAAGAGGTACAACATAGAATCATAGAATGTGTTGGGTCGGAAGGGACCTCTAAAGGTCATCTAGTCCAGCCTCCCTACAATAAGCAGGAACATCTCTAACTTGATCAAGTTGCTCAGAGCCCCATCAGGCCTGACCTTGAATGACTCCAGGGATGGGACCTCCACCACCTCTGCCCCAAACTTACGTGGGGATGCAGGAACTGATGGGCTCTTCCCAGGTCCTCCAGCAGGCATTGAACACAGCCAAGGTTGGAGCCTAGATTCATAGACTCATAGAATTGTAGTGAGTTTTTTCTAACCTAAGGCCTTGTGCAAGTTTCCGTAGTTTCCCAGCTTTCCTTAAATATCAGTGGTAGGTTGCTCACTAACAGCCTTGCTTGAAGCTGACTTTGCAGTTCTTGGCATAGGTTTGGAAAATGCTGGACAAAAATTCATGATCTGTCTCAGGGAATTGGAATAAAATTGATCCTTTGGTGGCTTTAAAATCTGACTATCTAGTTACTTTAAGAATACCCTTATATATATACATATATATAAATTAATCATATCTGCTTCCTCAGTGCAGTACCTTGTTTAGGCATTTGTTTTTATTCCATCCCAGTATTTCTTCTTGTTCCATGTAAATGAAAACCTACTGCAGCTAAGCTATGCAACTGACTGTCTATACAACTAGCAGAGGAATAATTACAGTGGAACAATGAGATTTAAAATTGCTGAGAATTTCAAAGAATAAAATGTTAACACAAACGCATAAAGACTTTATACAAGCGATGTATGTGCAACACATCCAAATGTGAGGGCTCGAGGGTGATCCTGAAATACAGCCAAAGATCAGGAAAGAAAATAAGCAAAGAAAACCCATGCCCAAAGTTTAGGCAATTTCCGTAACTTACATTTCAAAGTCTCTCGTGCCAATGACGAAGCTGTGTTTTAAATTTATAGATTGACAACTTGTGTGTGGGCTTTGGCACGACCGAGTTCGTCTCCTGGTTATTACCAGGGTGTTGCGTGGAACCAGCGTTTGTCAGGAAGCTGGTGAGCCACATCTCAACGGGATAACAAGCTTTGCCTCAGTTTCAACTGCTGTGACACTGAAATGATATTTTCTTCTGGGCTATTGTTCAGACTGGAACAAAACCTAGCGTGTGAGGGCACGAAAGAGGAAAGTGAATTTCTCAGCAAGCTACCAAATCTCTGTGAGGCATATCAACAGTCAAAAAAGACTGACAGTCAAAACTTAAAAGAACAAAAGAAAATTCAAAATGTGAACACTTCCTGAAGTTTCTGTTGAATATTAATCATAAATCTTTTGTTTTCTCCTTCTGTCAGTTATAAACTCAGATTAGGAAACCAAATTAAACAGTGATAAAATATGAAACCACACAACCCCAGTACTCCTTTCCAGGTACCAGTATAAAATTTAATCAGCATCAGTTTCCATGCCTGTTTAACTCGTCATATGTCAGTGACGGGTAGAATGTGTAGGCTACTCTGGAAAAACAAGAAATATTTTATGTATTCACATCACCTGGCAAATTGTTTACCTGCACTGAGAACCTGCATAAAAGCATCTTGATTCAATATTAATTCAATTGCCATTTTCTCCCTCATTGGGAGCACATTACATTTTTCATGAGTTTATCTCAGGTTGCTGAGGTGACATTTAGTTTTTCACCTCATCATGCCTGGATTGATTACATTTCTGTCAGGTAATGCAGTCCTGATTCCTCCACAATTCTCTTCCTTTTGGGTGCCAGTCTTTTCCCCTTTGGCACTCCTGGCTGCTGTGTTTCCATGGAGTCAGGAAGGTGAAAAGCATTTTGTGAGAAGGGTATGAAATTCCACTGAAGTCTGTCCCATCATCTTACTTTTGTTTCCCCATCCATGAATGGGCTTTTATTGAGGCAAGCTCTGAGAAAGGGAGGTCAACACCAACTCCTCTCCTTGCTACAGTTTCTCTGATCCTTGTGGCATCCACTGTCACCTGCAGAGCACTAGTGCTTGGCATTCCTCCTACAAGCATAAAGTGGGATTTTATTTTTAGCTAATATGCCTATTCATAGAATCATAGAATCATTATGGTTGGAAAGGACCACCGGGATCAAGTCCAACCTTCATCCTAACATCTCTGTAGCTAATGGTTTAGGTTGGAAAAGACCTCTAGGATCATCAAGTCCAACCTTTGTCCCAGCATCTCCCTGACCTCAAGACCATGTCCTGAAGTGCCACATCTACTCTTTTTTTGCACACCTCCAGGGATGGTGACTCCACCACTTCCCTGGGCAGCCTGTTCCAATGCTTGACCACTCTTTCAGTAAAGAATTTCTTCCTGACACCCAGTCTAAACCCCCCCTGGCACAACTTGAGGCCATTGCCTCTTGTCTTCATCCCAACAATTTCTCACACTTTGATAGCTAATAGAGAAATCTCTTTTACTCATATTTTGGGGAAAACTGACTCAGCAGCAGCAAAACTGAAGTACCTTAAATTGCTCTCCAGTTTTGGAAGCTCTGCTAGTAAATCTTGTGCATCTTGTTAGGCAAGGCACTGTCCAGCCTCCGCTCATCGTGAAATGTCAGCTTTACCTGAGGACAGGAATGTTGTTTGGTTTTTTTTATTTCTGTATAAAACTCTGCAAATATTTCTAGAAATCTTTGTAGATCAACCTGTATAGCTCCTGAAGAGGTTATTAATACCACTGAAAACTCGCTGCTTGCAAACAGATTTGGAGAAGGGGATAAATTGCTTTTGAGCACTCGTCAAAATACAACATTAAAATATACATATGAGGCAACAGGGGAACTTTTCAGCCACCTCCTCACAGACAGAAATTTCCAGGATCAAGCTGGTTTCATTGGCTGATTGTAGGATCAGTCACGGGGATTTACAGATATACGCAACTTCTTGTAACAAGGTAAACAGCATCAGAGGAACAAGGTGTTGTACCTTGTTAGGAAGACACTATGATGGTGTGTTTATTCTTGTTTATTATCAGGTTTATTATCGTGGTGTATTTATTCTATGTAGGGATTGGACTAGGAGACCTTTAAAAGGTCCCTTCCAGCCCAACCCATTCTATAATTCTATGTTTTTTTTCTTCAAAATAGCTGCACTAAGTGCAAATAGCATAATTAACACTTGAGCCCTTTAATGTAAAAGCCTGATTTATATTTTAATTGTAGTAGCCAAACATCTACAAAGGCAGCTATTAACTTAAGTTAGATTGTGCACTATTTTGTGCTTAGCTTTTTTACTTATTCATGTTAACAAGCACTTATATTTAGACAAGTAGCAGAAGAGTGACCACTGAACCACTGAAAATTATGGTTTTTTTCATACAGTTATGCTCCTAAGTGACCTCTTCCTAGTTAAAATTAACCTGAATTCAAGAGTCTATATAGTGGAATCACTAAAGCACTAAAAATAGTGATACTGAATACTATAATTGATAACTAAAGTATTTTACAAGTGGGAGGATGCTACTATATTTCCTAAGGTGTTTCCTGCTGGCTGGTTTCGGAAATTATGTTTTAACTTTTATTTATGTCTCTGAAAATGTATGAATTTGGGAAGGTGGGAGGCAGTGAAAGAGGAAATTATGTGTTCTGCTGTAAAATGTATTATCCTATGTCCATCATCCTGTATACAGAAGGATTTCTCTCTAAGACCACATTATTCAAGCTTTATTAAATCATGAGGAAGAATATCTAATAGTCTCACAGTGTGCAGCTAATAACCCTTTTTGAGGCTATTAGATTAATATTGACTATTAATTATCTTAGATCTGGGATTCTGTTCCTTGGTAAATGGCATAATCATGTGATTCATCCTATTATGATTTGGCCAAAACAATTGCAAATCGTACATCCTTTAAATGAGTTGTATCTGTGGACTGTGAAAATGTTTGAAATCTGAGGTGGTGCAACTTCACTCCTTTTCCTTATGAAGAGACATATTTTTCTGCCCAAGTGTTTGTCTCTTTCATTTGATAGAGCTGCTCTGCTAGGAACAAACTGCTTCAGGAACATCCAACCAAAGCAGCAAAAAAAGAAGAAGCTGGACTATTCATATTTAGCCCACTGTATTCGGAAAAATCTCTGTGAATTTTGAAAACTTCACAGATTTCAGTTCCCCATGTTTATTTGTTCAAAAATTTTCCGTTTTAAAATTGTAACTATACTACTTGGAGAGGAAAAGCAGCAATGTGGGACCTAGCAGATGTTTGAAAAATGAATAGTGGAAGCAAACAGTACACAAACAACCCAAACCGCAAACTGTTCAAACACATTGGCAAGTAGCTGCTAATAGCAAAGATATTTGCAAAAACTTTTTGAGATTGCCATTTAATTTGCTCTCCTGATAGCAGCACAAACTGAGAAGAATAAGGAAAGCAAATAGATGGCATGAATTTAAGCTCATTAGGGCCTGGTGAAGAGTGTTGCTTCTGAAAATGCGCTGGCCAAATGCTAAGGCACACAATAGCATTGAACTCTTTTTGTTATGCATTTGTTTGTTAAAGTTGTTGGATGACAGTCGTGGGAGATGCAGAAGTTCTGATGGCAGAGGTGGCACAGAATGGGAATCTGCAGATGGCTTTTGGTCCTGGCTTCATGGAGGCAGATTCTTGGGCTAGGAAGGTTGATTGTCAGTCCTCTTCTCTGATCGTACTGCGTCAGGCTATAGTGTACTCTCATAATTTTATTTTTTTTTACATTGCATTCGGCTGCAACATTAGCATTATATCATCCATCAGATACTGTCAACAAGACACACTATAAACCTCCTTGAAAGGCGTCCCCTCTCTTTACCACACAGCTTATGTTTTGCCACGTGGGATGAATAATCATGTGCTTCAAAAAGTGGTTTTCAAAATCCTGAAAACATCTCACATGCCGAACGGTTTTCTCCTCAGTGGCACTTCGGTGCTTTTAGGAAAGAACTGTGTTAAGGAGGGAAAAGGGATTCCGCAATCACAACTCTAGTTTTGAATTTTAGCTGTTGTTCTTCATTTATTCAGCTCCGACAGGAGCTTTTAACAACAGAGAACATGCTTTGGAGCTTTCCCATCCATAATTCAGAGATGCTATAGAAGTTTGAAATTTTTGAACACGGATTTTAAGAGGAAAATGTAGAGTCTTTGATAAAGGAGTTACCCACAATGTGCTTGCTAGAAGATGAACAAAACACAGTTGTTTATCTTTGAGGGAGAAACAGTAGTCCTTGGCCGGTATTACATTTCTACTCTCTTTATTCTTGCAAAGAGCAGAAAGGAAAATATTCTTCTGAGAGTAAGTGTCTTCTTTTCTGTTCTCTAAATGAGACAAATCTGTTTTTTCTACAGAAGTTCAGAAGAACAAATAAAAGTTAGTAAACACAATAGCTAGAGGTGGCATATTTAGCTTCTTGGGGAGAGTAATTTTTCAGTAGTCCATACTTAAGAGAAACTGGCAGTGAGAAAGTTTTCAGGACTATTAAGCCATACTTTCATAAAATTAATGAACAAGTACAAGGTTTGTACTTCCTTGCGGACCATCTAGTATCTTTTTAGCAAAGTGCTGGCTAGAACAAAACCATTAAGTTGAGCCACAGGCCACTACCGAAATTAAAAGCTGCAAGAAATGATAGAAAATAAGGTTTGTGTGTTTAAACTTTGATGTGGGCTGAATTTGCTTCATGTCTTTCTTCACATCTGTCTTAGAGATGCTGTTGTATTTTATCTAACACTCACATTATGTTTCCAATAGAAAGTTAATTTTCAACATAAGTGCAGTTCTTATGCTTCTGAAATGAGTATTTAACTTAAAACTGTATTTAAGGAAAAAAATGTTTCTGTTTCTTCCTCTCTGGCTTACGGGTAGTGAGAGAGATGATGGAAGAGTTACAAAATACAGAGCTAGATCTTAAAAGGAGAAAAAGATGGGGAAGCCTTCCTACTAACTGGATCGTTCTAGAAGGAGAAAAAGGCAAATTTAATACCGCAGAACATTTTTAGAGGTAGGGGAAGTGTTTTCTGAGAAAAAATTATTTCTTAGAAATTCCAGGAAAGTAACACTTTTGTGACTTCATCACAAAAATTGGTAATTTTTTGTCTCTCAATCTCAAAATAATTTTTATTATGCTATTCTGCCCAGCCTGCCATTTTTTGAAAAGAATTAGAAAGCCTGTAATGTCATTCATGATCTTTGGCAACTGAGAACCAATTGCAAGCAATCAAGTTACTTATGATATAGAAAGGATAATTGCTATAAATAACAAAATTATTTGTGATTTCTGATAGACTTTTAAAAATTATCCTTCTCAGAAGGGTTGCTCTTTTAATCCAGAGTAACTTGAATATTTCAGCAATAACACAGCAATTCTGATAAACTAGGGCTTAAAAATCAAGTCAGAGCATTTTGATGTGATTTCATGAGTCAATATTGTCAGAAATGAGAAATAGGAAATGACCTGATAATCTTTCAGATCTGGGTCAAAGATCAATGGTAGGTCTGGGAAATATTAAAGGTCTGCTTTGTCAGTGAAGACTGAAAATTGTATTCTCAAAAACGACACTCTCTTGCACAAAAGATACAGGAAATAACGTACTTATTAACTCGTAGCATTGCCAAAAGGAATATATGCAAGCAATTGTGACTGTGTTAATTTGCTTTAGTATTTCAGGTCCACTACATAGTTCTACCATATGAGAAGGCTGCAAGTAATTGTCTTCACTAGTGATATTAAAAAATAAAATCCCTTCAACACCAAATGAATCATTCATGTCCAGGTTTGGGGTTTTTTAGGCCAAAAAATGAATTATCTAGCTGTCAAGGGGTTATGAAATATTAAGTATGAGAAAGTTAAGCAATGCCTAAGTCATTTCAGGACCAGAGTCGACCTCTTATTATACTGTGCTTCTCTGTTGAAGTCCTCACCAGTGAAACCAAGACTTTTTAAAATCAAAATAAGATCTTTCTTAGGGTATGTTGATATTTAAACAGCCTCTTAGAAACCCCGAAGCCATTAAAGATAAACTTTCAGATTTCGGTTAGTAACTAATCATGGCTGTTTTGAAAGAGCTTAATTTGAAGAGAACCTAGAAGGTCCAGATACTGTGTGAGGATGCAAGCGCGTGGGCACAGGGGAGCAGCAGCCGCCGAAGCTTTGACAGCTGTGCTTGAAACCCCCTTTGCTGAACTCTACTTGCAGCACGGTTCAGTTTAATCACCTCTGAGGAAATGCATTTTAGTTGATTCAGTCCCTTTTTTTCTCACCACATGCTTTAGAGAGTTGGTTTTACTGTCAGGTGGAAGCTATTCTCCTTTTCCTGTTGTATACGTGGTTGTTTTGCTGGTTCCTTTCTTCTTTCCTTTTGATAATATTGCTAGTGACACTAGTGAGAACAACATCTATCAGAAAACTGAAACAAATCCAACAAACACAGCAAAATCCTGTACTCCAGCACAGAATGAATGGGTTTGAATCCTCTGCTGATGCTGTCTCTATCGAGGACTCTGTCTTCAATAAGCTGCTAGTACTACAGAGAGAGAACAAAGACTGCTTCAAACACTGCTGTGCTGTCCCGTGCAAAAGGCAAGCAAGCTCTCACTCCTTGCTTCTGATACAGCTGCAGAGCAAGATCCTTCCTGTGCCATGCTTGAGGAAGCAAGCTCTGTGTGGACCTTGCTGCGAGGGAACAAATAACAGTATTACAAGTGCTGTCATATCTGTCTCTGCTAAAGTTGATTTTGAGGAGGGTTCTGTGGTGGGATGGTCGTGATGCCCATATCATGCCTGTAGAGCCAGCGCTGAGTCACCAGAAGCCACCTAAGCTAGCTAGAAAAAGAGCATCAGGAAAATTCTTCCCTGCCACATCAGATACATTTGAATTCTTGACAACAACCACTGAGTAACCAAGTTGTCAAACACAGTCTGTCTTTAATCCAAACTGATTTCTTGATTACTCCAGTGGAAAATTAGTGGTGAGAAAGGGAGGGAAATAATCATTGTAAGTGACTGCATAAGACCTTGCCAAGTTTGCAATCGATAATGTGCCAATTTTCTTCCTAATTGCTTTGCCACAGGTCTTGGAAAGCTCTCATGTTGCTGGATATATGTTATTTTCAAGGAGGAGTTGCATACCCATCAAGAAGGCAACAGTTTGTTGACTGTGAGACGTGGAGATGTTCAGCTGTGCCAAACAAGAAGGACAGATGACAGGTTCCTTTTGTGACTGAACATTCCCCTTCCCTCCTTGGGCACTAGGCTTTCTGCTCCTCCTTTAATGACCTAGAGATGATGTGCTGTGTTTTGCGGTAGATTTTAAAAGGGTTTCAACTGATATTGAGGAGTATGCCAGGAAAAAAAATGGAGAGCTTATAAATCTATAGAAAGAGGTACGTTATCATGAAAACGTCAGTTTTCTCCACTCTTTGAATGTCTTGAAAATGAAAGTGATTACTTGAAGTTTGAAGAACATGCTCAAATGTATTGTACTCTTTCCCCTCAGCTCTTCAACCTCCCTTCTCTTCCACCTTTGTCAGTGAATTTTCACCTCCTTAAGGTCTATCATCCCTCTTAAGTGTCTTTTTCAGCCTCTACCATCTCACTGTTAAATTGCTTGTCAATGTCCCAGAATTGGCATCTTTTACAAGCAAACAGGAGCTCTAAGGCACAGGAAGAGATTAGCAGCACTAACCCTTTCCCCAGCACTCTGACAGAGAAAATGAAGCAAGATGTTCAAAATCAGGACATTCGGGCTTTTTGGTATCTCTGGGTATTGCACTACAGCAATTCTGTGCATTTAAGGGGTGGAATCTGGTTGTGTGTTTTCAAAGGTCCAGCCAAAAGTGAGCCAATTCCTTTGTTATTCTGCTCTTCAGATTGGGTGGTGTAGAGGATTACTTGACTTGTAGCTGGTGTGAGGGAGATAAAGTACCTCTTGAATATAAAAGGTAACACTGAGAATCAGGGCTTGGGCAATCTTTGTATATTCTGGAAGAGTTGCAAAATGTTTACTTAACTTATCTCTCCTGCCAGCCTCCTTGGAGATTCTATCCATTAAAAGGTTGATCCCTCCATGTAATTAAACATATAAAAAATGAAGCTGAGGTTTCAAGTGCTATTGAATGCCACTGAGCAGTTCAGTGTTTGCACAATAACAGCTCTTCCTCCCACTTAATTCCTGCAAAAGAAACTGAAGAAAATGAATACTCCGGACTGCGTATTCCATTACCAATGTAAGAGACCAAGTGGTAGCTAAACGTTCACTGTAAATTGTTCAGTTAAAGACGATACAGTGGAAATCAAAGTATGTGCAGGGAAGGGAGAAAGGAAAGTCTGAAAAAACCCTCTCTGACATAAATTTGACTCTGCCTGCTACTTGAGAGTAACTCTTCTTTTTTTCCTTCATCGCTTCAATTCACAAAATGATACAGGTCTTCTTGTTCATGTCAAATTCCTTCGATTGCACTCAAAAAGACAGCTTATTCCACTGCTTTCACCTCCCCTGCCATGGCCAGTCACCGCCTTAGGCTTGGGAACCACGGACCTCTCTGTGGCGCCGGTGCAACCAGAGGTTGGGCAATTAATGCAGAGCAACGTATACGATCCGCCGTGCAGGGATATCCAGAGCGTAGATGCTGCTGCTCTTCAGGATTCTGGAGAAGGCACGTTTGAAAAAGAGGAGACAGAGTATGAAGATATGTGACTCTTCAGGGCTTTTTTTTAATTTTGTACTGCCAGAGTCTGGTTAACGAGATTGTATGTTAACAAGATTGTATAATGGCTCTTGTATCTAATTTAGAGATTCATTTTTCTCCCTACAGACTGTGCTCAATATGGGGTTCAATCCAGGGTTAAACTCTTGCTGCTCTGTATTGTTTATGTTATTAATGCCTGCAAATAAAAATGACTGGAGAAACTTGTCTCCATAGAAACTAGCATCTAACTAAATCTAAGAAGAAATTTCCTTGCTTCTTTCTCTTTCAGCAGACCAGACCAAGAGGAACATGATGTCCTCATAGTAAGAAAGGACTTTGTCATTTAAATAAGTAGCCTTCCATGCCTTCCCCTAGGAGCCATTTCTTTCTCTTAACAATGTCACTTTTGCCCTCACCATATTCTCAATGCATTAATGTCTCTTTATCTGTAAAAGAACAGGGAAATTTGGATCATAGAATACTTAATATTGTGTGAAGATCCTGAAAGCTGTTCTTTAAGACTAAGCAGAAAAAATTCAAAGAAGTCCCATGAAAAATTATTTTCAAAGTTTTTGTAGCTATTTCCACAGACACGAAACTGAACTTCCTCCAGAAACCAAATGTTGCCCAAAACTCATTATTCAGACCACCTGGGGCTATTTTTTCTTGTCTGTTGACACGTATAAGGTGGAGTTCTTCCAGATTTATAAAAACTAGAAGTCAGATCAGGGCAGAGAACTCGCAGAATATAGCTCATATGAGGTGTGTCCCTGCATGCCCGACACAGACTGCTACACACGTATTTCTAAACCAAGAAATGTGCCACCTACAGATTTATGTCCTCTAGCTACTTTCTTTATCCTTCATGTCTAAACTTAAGATGAAATTCATTCAAATATCTGTTCTCCTCTAGGACATAAAATTTGGTTTAAATAAGAAATGCCAAACTCCTTACCATGGGTTTTGGGTTGTTTTTTTTTTCATGTTTTGTGTAATTCTGACTTAAAGGCAGCCTTGTGATACATGACTTCTAAGCAGAGGACCAGCATCACGACAATGAGTTCTGGAAACAGAAAAGCCCCACAACCTCTGTCTTTTCTGTCATTGTAGAGACCTTTGCTGCTTAGATGAGCTCTTCTTTTTGAGTTTAGCAAACAGAGTATTTACATATACAAGTATTTTGTTATTGATGGATACAAGAACCTGGTATCATAAGCGTGGGTTTTCAGATGTCTTTACAAGGAAATGATGAGTGGTGTACTTATATGCTGCAGCAAGTAAAGAATGAAAATTGCTGAAAATTCCTTACAAATCTATACTTTCCGTATCTAAACCATCATTAAAACATCATGTATGGACATGTGATTTTGATATGTCAAAGACCGGTCTCAGCAAAGCAGGGGTTGGGATGAATGGGCCCTTCTTGGAGGAGGCAGACTATTCAAAGGGTAGTGACCAGCTCACTGACAGAGATCAAAAGCAGGTGAATTTGACAGCTGGCCGCTTTCCAGTCAGCCCTCCTAGGCTCCTGCATTTCTCAGTAAGCCTAGTGGTGCCAAAAAGGTCTGGAAGACTTCAGCAATTTTCTTTCCAGTCTGTTATATGTTTGCTTTTCAGACTGAAGTGTAATTGCTTTGGAGTGACACCAAAAACTGGGGAAAAAAAGCTATGGGAGGAAGTAGCCTCATCCTTACAGCACTTTGGATTTTGTCTAGGGTGGAGATGTGGAAGTCGGGAGGACAGTAGACATGAGACTTCCCAGCTGTTCCCATGCCTGCTCCTCAGTGCTGTATGCTGCCATCATGCCTGGTGGAAATTCCTTCAGGTATTAATTGAGTGTAGGGAAAGTTTAGTTGTTAATCTGCTCATTTTGGCTGGGTCCATGCTAGGCAAAGACAGAAAATGAAACATGAGTATGCAAATATAGATATTTTTAACATTTCCTCCACATTTTAATCATCCAGATCAATCATGTGGGTGCTCCTGTACTGTCCATGAGCTTCCCTGGCTCAGAAAGTAGCTTCCCTGGCTCTCCAGGGCAAGGATGCACCAGATTTGGAAGGAAGAGGTACTCAAGGTCCTCCAGATGGAGGGTAGTTCGGGTATGTTTGTGGTAGTCCCAGTTTATGATCTTAATTTAGGCCTGGTTGACAGTTGGTAGGATAATCCTTGGGAAAGTGATTTCTGATAAAAAAGAGCAGAAAATCAATGGGATTTTTTTAAAAAATTATTTTTGCAATTAACCCTCACAGAAGAAAGTTTTCCTGCACTTCTGGAGGAAGTTACTGCCTTCACCTTCTCCCTTGAAACTTCCCTTTGCGTTTTCAGCCACTCGTGATTGATTTTATTATGTGTAATACAATATTCAACATTTCAGTTCCTTGTTATTTCAAATGAGCACAAAGCCAGCCCATCAATACAGCCTGAGCTCAGGCAGGAGACAATACTGAAGTATGGAGCTGTACCTAATTCACTGTACACTTGATATTGCAGATTGACAAAAGAAAAAAAACCTGTTGCAGAAGTACTTAATCTCCGAATTTTGAAATTTAGTCACTAGAGGAAAAAAACCACATCAAGTAGATAATCACATTTAATCACCACCGCAGCAACACAGCTGATCAATGAAGGGGAGTGGAATTTTATTGAATTTTGAGCAGGTGAAAGAAAAAAAAATCCATGGCTGTCACAATTGAGTGTTTCTTACAAACAGGTAATTATTCATAATGAGTGGCATAACGATTTCTCTCCTTTTTTTTTTTTCTGGTAAGTTGCATCAAGACATCAGCGATGACAGATTATAGACAACACCAGAAGCAAAGAGCACAATGGAATGTTCACCCTGTTCAGCAGGTGGGTGTTTGAGTTGTATTATAGCAGCGTCTTCTGGGCTTTGCAATTTAGTAGACAGACTCCTGGAGCTTTCCATCACTTTTGAAATACATTTATTTTCTCTGTGAGCTGTCATTTCTGGAAGGGGTTGCTTCTAAGTTTTAATTGTAAATCTTAACTGTTTGCAGAAGAATCTCAAAGGCTGAGGGCAAAAATTGAACTCCTATGGATAGAAAATTAAAACCACCCAACTAAATGGAGGGAGCTTATCTTCAAATTATTTGAAGATGGGGAAGTCTGGGAGTTGTAAGTGTAACAGTGGCTGTTAGGAATCATCTGCTTTTTCTTTTGTATTTTTTTGTTATAAGAAATTTCCCAGCCTCTTAGCTTTGATCTCGTGTTAGCTCACAAGCAATAAATATAGGATTACTCCTCATATTGCAATAGAAAGTGGGATAGCTTGGAGGGAGACTGAGGAACATTTCAAATAAATGTGTTGCATTATAACTCATTAAACAATTCACATGTCATATATTGTTCCTCCATCTTGAGAAGGAGCTAATCACCTTTACAGAATTGAAGGTGTTTAATGAAGCAGCAGAAGCTGAGGGCTCCAAGACTTATCTGGACTGGGTCTTTTGTGAAAAAAATCACAGAGAATAGACAATGAGCCAGAACTGGTGGCAATAAAGTAAAAGTGAAATCCTGGGAGACAACCTTCCTCTGCATACAAAAATAGAAACGTTAAAAGAATTATAAATATTTAATCAATCCAGTCAAGTATTTCTGTATTCAGCAGTTAGCGTTGTTAATGCATTTGATAAATAATTGTGCCCATATTTAGCAATGAACCTTAAGGAATTTTCTTGCCTATGAAAAGTTGGGTTTTTTAAAATTTTCACTAACTGAATACAGAACAGTGTTTATTTAATTGCATGCATTAATTTTTTAAGCAGAACAACAGTTCCACAGTAGAGGTGCTTCTGAACTATACAGTAACTACAACATTCTGTATTTGTAAAAGTAAATAGAACCTAGCTGAAGTTGAAGTGTGTGGTATTGTACAGCAAAAGCAAAGGCTGAAGGTAACATTTATACTATTGTACAGAAAGGGCAAAAGCAAAGTTAGAAAGAAAAAAATGAGGACAAGGAACAACAGAGTTTAATTGTCCTGCTTTCTACGTCCTTAACTGCCATCTTTTTGCTGTCATAAAGGTAAATGAGACAAGTTTAAAAAAAACAGGGACATCTTTCCTTTTCCTTCATCCCATTCCTTGTGCTGGGGAAAACCAGCAGACTGCACTGAAAAACTGAGGGTTTGAGAGCAAACCATCAGCGGGGTTTTTGAGGTTTTGAGATTACCTGTATTACAGCGATTCGGGCAAATAGGAAAGGAGATTAGAGTTAAAAGCAGAAAGCTACGGACCCATTTACTGTTTGCAACCAACCTCTTACTACCAAAACTTGAAAGGATCTAGATGCTTCTCTTAGTGTGCGTAGCTGGAAGAAAACAAACTTTCCATGCCTGTGACTTTTTGGGTCCCTGCAACCACGCAAAGATTGTGCTACAATTGAGGCAGCTGTCTGCTCTCCTGAGGTAGGCGCAGATCCGTCCCCTAAAGAATGAGATGTGGGCATTTATCCCTTGGGGCATCAGCAAAGCTGTTTGACACTACCACTCCAAACAGTTGCTTATGCAGTTTCTTGTCTTGATCAAGCCTCAGGTGGTGGTGTTTTGAAGCTGAATGATGCAGAGCAGGTCTTGCTGCTGTATTGCTGGCATTTTATACCAGAATGTTTTAAAACCTTCCCCGTGGGCTCCAGAGCCAAAAGAAGCTAATCAATCAGTGACACCAGATTGATCTGTACTGTATGTACCTGGGTCATGACAATCTGAGAGGATTCAAGGAATTGGCAGTACTACAAAGACTTGGCAGAGTCCTTTGGCAAGCATCTCTAGAGGTTTGCTCAGCAGCGAGAAATAAAATATTGGCATGCAGCTGGCGAGGTCTGTGGCAATGAGCAGGGTCATTGCATGTGAGACAGGTACACTGCTTCCCATCACCATCCCAGGAGATGTGGCTGTCAATCTCAACAGAAAAACAAAACCAACTTGACTTTCATTCACTTCCCAAGAAGCAGAAGCATGCATACTAATTAGAAACATAACTGGATTCACTTTTCTTGCAGTTAATGTATCACTTCTGTTTTAGGAATTAACTGAATTCAGAATCTAATCTATTTACCTTGTTGGTAAGTATTGATTTCGTAGTGTCCCAAAGCTGTGTCTGAGGAAAACCATAGCTAGACTCTGGAGCTGAGACTCTCTTGGATAAAAGGGTGACTTACATTATGGAGCTGCTTCATGGGGGATGTTAAACTTCAGGATTCCTGTGAACACAGGCACGTCTCCCCATGTCATGCTGACTGGCAATGGCCAGTAGCCAGGCAACCCAGTGAATTACAGGGTTTTCAGCCGAACCACTTATTTATATGTAAAAGTACTTCAGCATCAGGATCAAGAACTCCTACTTTCTAAAGGACTGTGTCTCAAAGCTGTGCATGAACATGTTCTCCTTGATGTCTGTGGCTGAAGGGTTTCTCTCCTCAACCCAAAGCACCTTTTTCCATTAGGCACATGGAAACTGGCTCAGCTGGAAACACCTGCCTCTGTCAAATTTGTGTAAAATTGACCCATAAGCTAAAAGTTATTAGGGAGAATAAAGCAAGCAAGCCAGACAGACACGCCTTATTTTCTTAGGAATCCAAGTGAAAAACTACTGGGACTTCCAAAGACTGAATTTGCAACTTAAATCTAAACACTAGATTTCCTGGCTAGCGGTGGAAGATGAGGAAAACAATAACCATAGAGTCTCTGGAATGGTCTACTGACACAGGCTTCTACAGCATGCACTATATGGCTTGCAAGGCTGGAGCAGCTGGGGTTTTCATTTGGAAAAGCAATGCAAGAAAATGAGCAGCTGTGAAAAGCACATGGAATGGGAATTAAAATGAATGTAAAATAAATGTATGCCCAAGCTTTATTTTCTCATTTGAATATGGCATGGAATTCAAAGAGGAATCATTGCGAACTGCTCAAGCTAGAACAGAACATACAGAAAGGAGAGCATCTGTGATGAACATTCAGGTTTTCTAGATTTGTGACAATACCCTAAGAAAAAGAAATGAAGGCCAATATTGTATTCAAATCTGGTGTGCAAAATTCACCTGGGAAGTTCTAGGAAAACATTTTATATGAACTACGTTATATAAACCTCCTATCTAATGCTTTCCAAATAAAATTCCCTTAGCCAGTGGCTAAATCGTAACACCCTGGATAGTAAAAAGTCATTAAAAGTTCCCAAAGTCTTGGCACATTTCTTTCATAGGGTGGTGACTGCCCACAATTAGGGATTTGTGGTTTAATTCATGAGTTAGTCATTAGGGGATCAGTTTCTTACAGTCATTGAAGTTAGTCTCAGAGGGTAAGTTAATTCATAAGAAGTATGAATTATGAAAGCATTCATCTGTCAGATGAGTTGTGAACTTCAATGCTTCTTTCAAAAATAGCTGAACTGAGACAGAGCGGCTTTTATTTGGGGAATCCTGGAAGAAATAGGTGAAGTAACCTAAAAATGAAAATTTTCCTTCTGAAAGTGGACACATAACTGAGAAAAGGAGTTTGAGATGGGATCACAGGAAGCGGGCAAGTTTAGCTCTCCTGTGAGAATGAGTATTTGACAAGCTCTCCTTGTGGGCAACCACAGTCAGAAGGGCCTTTTTGTCCTCAGAAACAAGAACTCCACCTTCTCTGTCCATTATCTGGTTCCTTCTTGTAGCAGCTTAAATAGCATCCGTTAAATAGATAGTGAAGAATCAATCACTGAGCAATTGTGACTGAGCAAGCACCGACAGCGTTAACTCCCCTTTGCTTTTTTAGTGCTATAGGCTGAGGCCCATTTTTCTGACATTGTACGTGTGGAAATATTGCTAGTTTGGGGAAGCTAACACTCATGAAAAAAAGTCTCTTCTGAAGATACTGGGACAAATTCACATGAGTCACAGCATGGGAAATAAAAGCGATGGGGATGACAGAGTACCGCATCACTGACATCTGCTTTAGTGTTTGATTTCTGTCATCTCAAACGGCTGGCAGCAATAGAAGGGGGTTGAAGAATGAAGTTTATTGCTCTTCCCAGACCACATAATCAACTACCAAGACTGAAGGCACCCCTGCTCATAGATTCCAAATTCCTCTTTACAGGGAGGAAAAAAGTCAGAGAGCATGATGCCTCTTTTCGCTTGCACGGAAGGTTTCACAAACTCTTTGTGCTGTGAATGGGCCTTGAAATCTCCTCCTGTCCCTTTAACCTGCTTTTCACCAGCTTTGCTTAGTCCAAACTTCTCATTTGCTACTACCACATTCCTCATTTTGTCGAGTTTGACTAAGATCTGCTGGCTGAAACTAAATAAATCAAAGGGGTTTGTGTCTTTTGTTCTTGTTGACTGACAACTGCCTATTCTAACCTTCCAAGCAGCTCTGAAAATCTTCATTTGCATGGTCAATGGCAGCACAGGATCCTCCCTCTCAGTGGTGCAGCTCATGGTCCCTTCAAAAAAATTCCCCCCAAACCCTTCACCATTGCCTGATGGAAGGTCCTACCTTCCCAGCACACTCTACTTGATGTTTTAAGCCTGTCAAAAGTACTTCTAGCAGGATGACCAGTGCCCTAGTTACTTCAACAAATGATTCCTGCTGATACTGTCTTCAAAGGTTCTGTTTTGTTTGTTTTGTTTTGCTTTCAAAGTCTGCAACACTGAGTGCCTGGTAAGTCCCCTGACACTTTGTGCCTTATGGATATACCATGTGGGATACTCCAGGGATTGCTCAGATAAATCAGGAGCACTCCTGAATCCTCTCCGTAACTTCTCCAACAGTAAAACAGGCACATAAGAGCGTGCAAGAGAGAGCTGTACGCACACAGGCAACCTGCTTCTGGTCTACCAGTGCCCTTCTTGGTCCAAAAGCAGGAGCTCACGCTCACTGTTTTCTATCTTCAGTGGGAAATTGGGGTCCAGTTAATTAAGATGCACTTGCTAATGTAAGAATTTACTAGATTTTGCAATAGTTACAAAGCTGTCAAACTTGTAATTCCAGCATCTATTTCTAGGCTTCTTTTGGGTAGTGTGATACTGTTCTCAGTGTAGGTTTGAGTCTTGCCTTGGTGCCCAACATGGACTTGAATCTTAACTGGTTTACAGCATCAGATGTTTTAGTGCTGCCCTAGTTTTAACCTGACCCAATAGGTTGGCCCCATAATCCCTGATTTTCAGAAAGAAAATCTGATTAGAAAGCGCAAAACAGATGCTCTCTGCTTTTTGCTCAGAATTCATTATAATGGGTTTCACAGAAACTGTTGAAAATATCTTTTGCAGAATTTGATAGTCGTCGGTTGTGCTTTAATTATTGTGTAATTATATAGAGAATACCTAAAAGATCTTTTCCCTGTTAAGAGGAGTTGCATAATACAGTGCACTTCTCATGCAATGACAATAATTAGGGAGAACAGAATGTTGTACTGCAATAATGCTTCTCCCTTTCATCTAGTCTTTATTAAGCACAGTAAAATCCGTGCTCTCTTTGATGCAGCTGAAGCCAATTTCTTCATTTTGCATTTTCCACCTGGTGCAGTGCTGTCTTTAGCAGAAAGCCTTTGAGCTGGGTCCTGCGGGAGTGAACTTTCATTGCAGTGCACAAGGAGAAACCTGAGCAAATCCTATTAAAAAGAACGATGTGGTGAATGTATTTAGCTCCCTATGCATTACTTGTAAAAGGCTGCTCTTTACAAACAAAAGAACTCTGTTCTTAGAACATAATTATTCGTGCGTTTGTTAACATCTTTGCTTCGACAGAAAGAAAAAATTGTCCTTCTCTTTTTACTTCTGAAACTCATCTTTGACAAAATCTTATCTTTTGCAGAAATCCATCTGACTGGTTTTCCTTTGATGATTCAGTGAAATAACAACAAAGATCCGTGAATAATCATTGCAGGAACCTTAAAGTATAATTGTGGTAAGCAGTTTAACTTCAAAGGCAAAACACCTAAGATAAAATAAAATTATATACTGCAGCCTACTAATAAATTCTGTCGAGAATTACTTGTTCACTTAACTCCGAAACAGCCACTCTGGTAGTTCCACTATGTGTGACCTTATGCGGCAATCTTAGTGGTACATTAAATTGAGACAAAGATAAATATACTTAAGTTGACTTACCCATGAAACTTCTCACAATGATGGCCTGTAATTTGTTAGGCTTCCTAAAATCCAATGAAGTGACCTTCTAGAATGGATTGAAAGATAATCCTTTTTAAGCAATCATTCCCATTAAAGCTTGATGTGGAAATTCTCAAAACCTATATGAAGGCAAAAACTTGCTGTTGCCTCTTAATTGTTGAAGTAAAATGATATTTGCATAGTGTATATTGGATTCCAAAGTGCTGAGGAAAATCATACAAGTGAATTAACTGAGCAGCAGATACCAGAACTTGCTGTTCTAATAGCTTTTGATGTGTATTCTGATGATGTTGAATAAGCACTTCTTAATTTTCATTTATATAGTTAGAGCAGTTCATTAGCTAGTCAATTCAAACTTTAAAAATATAATTGCAGTTTTGAAAGCAAATATTCACATCTAGACACAGAAATTGTCATTCTTCCCCTTTGACCATTAGCAAACAGGGAGGTGCAAGAGCAGAAACAGCCACAATAGCCACAGCAGGAGAAGAGGAACCCAACGTGGTGGTAGGCACCCGTCCTGTCCCACTGTATAGACAGTAACGGAAGACTTCTGGATTTATGGAGAGGAATAATCTATCATTTTAATGTGCCGTGGCTCCTGTTTGAGTTGGGAACTGTAACCATCAAAGCAGCAGCAGATTCAGGAGGAAATGAAGGCTGTGAAAGAACATAGATACGTCCTGTCTCCCTTTGAAGCTGCTGGCCTGCTCTGTCAGTAGGGATGGGCAGGCATGCAACAACCTGAGCAATTAAACAACCTTCCAGTCATATACAATGGACATAATTATATTTTATTGTGAAGTTGGCCTATATTAATAGATTTTTAAGGCCCTTCCAGACTTTTTAAAAATCACAGTTAATCACCTGGTTCTCCCCTACCCTGCAGCTTGTGCTGGTTCTCTGTTCCTAGACTTGCAGGTTGGCAGAGCTCATCTGTATCTTTTCTACCTCATTTTCTCTATTCCTCTACCAAACCAAAGGTCATGAGCTTTGCTGATTGCTTTCCAGAGGTCACTCTGGGTTATGAGTAGGTCTAACAACTTTGCCAGGTCTGGTTGCTGACTTTCCCACAAAGAGCTTCAAGCAGTCCAAGACCTTTACGGCATTTTACTCTGCCTGGGTATAGAAATGCTCTGGAAACTGAGGATTTTGAAGACAGCATCTTGTAACAGAGGTTTTCAGATGTTATGGAAACCTGCAAGTAATTTTTGTGGAACATTAGCAATTACAGATATTTTTGATGCTGGAAGAATGCTTAGTTGTTGAGCAGGGTTAATTCAGACTCACATAATCAGATTGGATGAGAGCCACATATGTATGCTAGGCAGGGAAGTTTAAAAATTCATAAAGCCTCCTGTATCAAAGCCAAATTATTTCAAAAGGCTGTTGACTTCCAGGTTTTCAACGATGCAGATAAGACTGTGAAAACAGTAGGAGAGAAAAATCCAGTGTCAGAAGTTCATTAAAGAGAAATGGTAACAAAGCTCCTTTGGTCAAAGCCAAGTACAACACAGAGACCATGTTCAGGTACAGGGCTCTAAGAAAATAAAGGTATTTCTTCGTGTCCAATTGCTCCTAAGGCTTAAAGAGGATAACAGACATTGCAGAAAAGAGCTCCAGAGAAGCATAGTTTCTGGGATTTCTTGAGAGCAGAGTTTTCACACGTGGTCTTGTTAAACCCATTCCTTCAAGTGATGTTTCCAGGTGGTCTATGGCATGGAAGACTGGAACAAGAGAGCAATTAGCAGTTATTTTTGCTTTGAAATCATCTCATGTAGCTCTTCCTCTCTCCATTTCCCTAAGCTCCAGCATGTTGTTTTCTCATATGCAGTCAGAGTTTTATTGAAGACACGTGCAGGAGAGGGCCTGACCACTAAAACTCTGGATATTAAAATTCTGATGAATGCAGGCTTTGTGCACCTTTTTTTATATATATAAAGCTGGCAATTTGTGGATATTCCATTGTGCAAATACTCAGGACAACTAAGAAAGCACATTTAGGGCCTGAGTCTATAAACATAAAGACAGATAATTCTTTAGGTATTTGCAGGAAGGGCTACAGTCACAAATATTTCCCTTTCTAGGCACATTTGGAATACATAGTCCATTTGGATGAACTCACTCTTCAAATTCAGTGGGGCTAATTACTCATTCTGCTGTGTTTTTGTGACCTAGAGCTTTGATTGTGGCTAGGAAAATATGACTCCTATTGACAGATGCAGGAATCACTTCTAATAAGATATAATGGAAGTGCAATTATGTATACACCTGCAAACATTGTGTAATGCTGCAGTCTGGCTGTTCCTGCAATTTCGTTTCATCACACCAATGTTCAAGCAGGGCTTTGTGGCTCTGCTTTAACTAGATGAAGTGCCCATATTTCTCAAGCCCCCGCACCAAAGTGAAACTGCCCGAGATGCATAACAAAGTCTGTGTTTTAGATGTATATAATTTTAATCCCATGCCTTAAACGTTTGGCACCATCTGTCAGAACTTTCAGAACCTTTAATACTGTGGGAATATCAAGTTGTCGTGCATCTCTCCTCATTCCTGAGCTTTTCCTGGAGCTGCTGCCCTTCTCGCTGGTGCTCTCATCCAGAAGATGAGCCAAGCATCCCACCTTGTGCAGTGACTTCAGACACCCAGGCCATCTGGGTGCTGCACTAGTGGACCCAATGGCAGATTTACCCACTCTGACTGTAATAATATATATCCAGCATATATATTATTATATATATGTGTATATATATGTATATATGTATGTATTATTATTATATATTTTAATATATATATGTATTATATATATGTAATAATATAATATCCAGCATAACCCTCTGCTTGTCACACCAAAAGTATTAAAAAAGGCCACGTTTCCTTAGCACCTACAATATTAACCACAAATGCTGTAACATCAAAAAGATTAGCTGTTGCGTAAAGATAATCCAAGCCGCCCCTAAAGGCTGTAATCTTGTTTATTAAATGCGTGCCATCTTTGGTATTTTGCCCTTTTGTAATTGCTTGAGCTGTGGCAGTAGTTTCGTGTTGAACAACCACCTGCAGCTTGTACTTTGTGAAATTACTTGCTCGTTGAGTGTATTTGTCTTTTGTGGAGCAAATAAACTTGTCTTCTGTATACTTTTTTGAGAGGGACAGAAGAAGCGATGCAGAAGGCGGCTCTCTGGTTGATGCTACAGTGGAAATGGAAGCTATGTTGTGAAGGAAGGAAAATGTCTCTGGAAGTTGGTGAGATATCAATACTGAAACCTCCCTCTATTTGCCTGTCTCCTTTTTCTGCTGTTGAATTCAACAGAATCAAGTTGAAAACATTACACTTTGGCTTTTTAAGTGTCTTCTTCATGAGGCAGCATGAAGCTTAGAGCTCATGAATGTATTTGTGTTTTTACCATGACTTCTGATTGCAGAATCTGAAAATGAAGGTAAATACTGTCTGCAGAATGAGAGGTGGGTGTCATCCCAAAATGTTTAGGTGACATTCATGGCAACTTTTGAATAATATTAATAGACTGGACAACAGAGAGGCTTATGGAGCCGTATTTGGTTCTTTGTTACTCCTGCAACATTTTCTTCATCTTTCCTGAGAGAAAAGTAATGGAAAAAGTCCTGCCAATGCAGAAGTTGTCAAAACCATGAGCATAATGTCAGCCAAAATCTGTAATATTTTTAAGGTATATTACTTTCAAGCAAGCCATCAGATGAGTGTTTCTTCTCTATTCCTTCCCTATGTACTTTGTTCCAGCAAGGCTGGGGCAGAGCTGCTGCATTTCCAACTGTGAGCTATGAAATATTAGAGGTATTAGGGTTAGTGAACACGGGTGAGTGAATTGTCCTTCCTAAGGGAACATTTAGTTGGTTTTATTTGTTATTATGAAGTCATAAAGAAATGATTAGTGTCCATCAGAAGAAAATGAGACTAGGCCCATTTTTTTACATGTGGATTTTAATATTTTTTCTAAAATTAACATAACCAAGTTGGGCAAACCTTGAAAATACGATGAATATCTCCACTTCCTCGGTCAGTGTAGTTTATTCATGCTGGCAATGCCAAGTTTTATGCTAATTATTTCAGCATGACTCCTGAGACGGAAATCCTAATGAGCTGAGTGTTTGCTCCCATACATACCCTGCATGAATCGCATTTATCACTAACCTGCTCCATTGCAAGAAATCACGTGTCTTGGATTATTTGATTCAGCGTGATGGTATTGCTCGTCTACCCTGAAGTCAGGATTTACTCCTTTTTATTCCAGGTTGATCGCCGTGGTTGTGACCTTCTGAGGAAGAAAACTGAGGATCCTTTGGGAAAAAAAAGTGGACTGGCATTCAAATTGTTATGCAGCTATCATGGTATTTTTAAGTGGTGGCTTATAACAGCAGGGTATCACCTTGGGAGGATTAATTTCTTCTAGAAGACAGTTTGACAGTTCTGAAAATGCTGTATTACTGACATCTCTTGAGAACGCTTCCTCACTCTAAACTTGACACTGCTGCGTCCCTTTTAATAACTTCACTCATTTTGGTGTTGTGCAATGACTATACTATATGTGAGTACATAAACTCTCTCTAAGAAAGCATTTACAGATGCTTAAGTCATTTGTTTTCAGTCAATTTAGAAGTAATGATTGGAGAGTTTTGTCGGAACTATGTGAAAAGCATATTTCAGTGAAAAAAAATACCCCTCCCTTAGAGGTGCTTTCTGATGAAAGTAAGAAGAGGAGTGAACACAGACTGTTGTTTGATCAGGAGTCCAATTGTCACCATATCTGTCATCCCCAGATATATTTCCTTGCCCTTGACAGACAAACATGTGCTGTTGTCCTGATATTGCCTGTTTGCAGAAACAGGAGTGAAGAAGAGCTGAAGAGAAAGACAGGAACAACTAATGGGCAAGTAGAAATGATTGAAAAATATTCTCATGCATGTTTTCCTTTAGAAAATCAACCACTTTGATATAACCAAAACATTCCTGGGAAACACTGATTTGTTTTTCCACGTGCTTCATCCAAGAACACCCTGGAAACTTGCTCCTGTTTCCTTATGCATTGCCACCACCAGGATGGTCAGCTTGGGATCCTCTGAATGACCTGGGATGTGCTTTCACAGTATTAATTGGGTGCAAGGTGAGAGAAGAGAAAATCTGGAAAACACAGGTGGTGAAGTCAGAGGAAAGGGGGTGACAGGGGCTGGAGAAACTGTGCTATGTGCCTCGTTAATGTTGCATTGCACAACTTCTAGGAGGAAAGACGTCAGTGATCAGAAACAGAGTTTGCTGGAGGCCTTTTCTGGCAGCCATTGCAAATTCTTGCCTAGGACCGAATAAGCAGGAAGGGCTGCATAGTGCTTTTAAACACCATATACCTGCAACTGCTAATTAACCTAATTCTCCGAGTAAATCCTCACAGCAAAGCAAAATTGCCTGGGCTAAGTTGTTTAGTAATACAGATTCTGTTTAAAGAGCTTAAGCCTAAGCAGCTTATTTTGACTAATGCAAGTCAAGGATCAACCACCCAAGCCATTCAGCTGGCAGACGGGAGCAGTGCTGACATCTCACAGGAGCAAGCAAAGGTTTGGCAGCACGACCATAGCCAGGAGCAGATCGTTACCTACCTTATCATTCCTATTTCTTTCACAAAGTGACGCGTGGAAAATGCACAGAGAGGTTTCAGATGGGCCCTTCCCCCAGAGCTGTGAGTGCACTGAGATTAATGCCGTTAATTCTGGCACGTGCTCACAAGAATTGATCTTTCTGTGAGCATCGGTGGGGTTCTTTCCCTGTACGCTCTTGAGGGGTGGTTGTGGAGTGAAAGGTCCCAGCAAAATTATTGTGTGTCACCAAGAAAAACTCCAGGGAAGGCTAAAAAGTGTCAAAACTAGCAAAAAAAATTTTTAGTGAAAAACTTTGCATGAAGGAAATTTAGCATAGCAGTAGAGGGAAGAAAGGAACCTTGGTTATAATACATTATGATACGTATGTATTACTTTAAAATCCAAAACATAGCTTTAAGTATTTGCATAGGGGTTGCTGGTCCTTTAGAAACCAGGCACATAATCATCTTGAGGATAGCTACAGAAGGGAGTAATGCAATCACTGCTATTCATTATAATTACCGGTACTGGGAAAATCTCTAATTACTTTGCTTATCCTGATGAGTTAGTAATAGGTTTAAGGCAAAAAGTGATACAGTCGGTCGAGACAGACTATATAGTGGAAGCTATTAGAAGATACATTTATAATACAATTTTATTTTTATCTCTGTTCTATGAGAATCAGCAATGGAGAAAATTATGTTTTCTTCTTGTTTATTAGATTAGGTTTGTGCAAGGCTCTACTTTTGGCTCATTGTCATCAGTACAAAAGCTATCACTGTGCTTATGTTTTACTATTTTCTTACATCATTTAAAAAGTTGTTGCTCTCAAGGTTAGAAGTCGTATGTTGTTAAGAGTATGTAATATTTACTGTGCAACGTAGTTGTAGCCTACATTACTGACACGGACTTTATTAGTACTAGAGGAGGAAGCTAAATAAATCTGATTAATTCCAGACTGCTGTTAATTTGCCGCCTACTAACCAAATGAATATTCAGTAGAAAAGATGACAGGAATTAATATCTAAAAGCCCAGCAAATTCCTGCTGTACCTGGGATATTAACCTGACGTCTTTAACACTGTCACTGATTTTACCTGCAAGGTCAGTAATCACCATCACCCAAACGGCATCTGAAATGCTCCAGTACTTGATGATAGAGTCCAACATACGCCCAATAGACCAGGACTAGAACTTACAAACACCTCTCCATGACAGCAAGCCAACCAAAGTCAGTGCATCTTCATGAAAAAAAATCTACCAGAACATAAGTACTGGGCATGTGTGAGGACTAAGAAGACAAGTAAGCAGAGGAGGAACTTTCAGGCAGTAGGAATCACCTACAGGGTTTATGAACAAGGCAGGAGAAGGCCTGGGAGATGAGGTCTGGGTTGTGTCAATGCTGGAGAATGGCTCAGGCTTCCCATGGGTGCTTAAACACAGAGGCTCGGTGCCGGTAATGGTTTGGTGACGTACAAACATTTCCACTGAGTCTTACCTCAAGTAACCTTTCCCTGAAGTGATAGTTTAGTGATATAAGCAGTAATTCTTTGTCAACTTTTCTCCAGAAAGACTGAATAACTCACTGCTTCTCCCTTGCTAAACAGGACTAACCATTTTATCTCGCCTAATTGATAAATGTAATTAATCTAAATATAATAAAGTCAGAACAAGTGTTCCCAAACACTAATTATTTTAAAGTTTGCTGATTCTTGTTCAGACCTGAAAAAAGGTACTGAGATACTCCATTCTTTTTCCAACTCACTAGTTCTTTTTCCAAAGATACAGTATTTTCTGCAGACATGGCCTCCTGCATACCCTTAGGTTTTCAAATCCTCTGTAACACCGGAATAAAAAGAACAACACGCATGGTGGAATCAGCGTAGCCAGGAGGAAGGCTGGGGTCCACTATCTTATCCAGGGAAGGAAAATGGAAAAGATTGCAATGAATTAATTGACAGAGCATGCTTAAGGTATTAGCAAAACAGAGAAACAGAAAAAAAACATTTCCATAGCTGAAAAAGATAGAAAAATATAAGTGTCTCTTTCTAATGTCATTTGCTCTGGTTTTATATTGCTGTAGTTCATTGATTTGAGCCACCTTATAGGCTATACCACTGGGGACGAGATTAGAATGGCATATACAGGATTAAACATCATTACGTTTGTGATGTCTGTAGCAAGGACAAGAATTGATTCCACTAGAGGCATCAACTGCACTTCTCAAAGCCAGGCTATTTTCATTGATTAGTCTCTCTCTATAGTTTTAGTTTTTTAATTTGAGCAACAAGATTGGCAAATTTAGCCTATAGCTGATCCCTGAATGCAGCAACTGAACATTAAAAAACACTCTGCTGGATATCGATTATGACATTACATTATACACAGTGAACTCAAAGGAGAATGAAAATACGGCAAGAAAAAAGTTTCTTAAAAAATTAAATGAAGCTCAGTAAAGGAAGCAAAAGATAAAAATCTAGGAGTTGTACTTGTCAAAGCCATCTCCTGGAGGGAGATTCCCACCAGCCTTGCAGCCTTCAGCTCATGGCAGCTGCTGCAGCATCCACTTCTGCTGCTTCTACTCTTCGGTACTACCAACTGGTGATGGTGTCATTGAGGGCACCAGTTTGAAGGGAACGAAATAAACCTGCTAACCCTTCAAGCACAATGGGCGACTGTTCTTCAGCTGTAAGACAGGTGCATATAATCTTTGTATCCTGCAAGAATCATGCAGGATCTTAGTATGGAGGAGGAAACAGTGTCAGAAACACCACATTCACTTTTGAACATTTATTGCTGGTAATATATTTGCAAGCTAGAGGAATTTTAAGAAGAATTCAACAAAAAGGATGATGCTTGAGAAATTAATAGTAGAGAATGAGTAATGTATGAACAAGACACCTATTTCAGTGGACGGAAAGCTACATGTAAAGTGTACATGAATGACTTGGTTTAGATGTAAGGAAGTTCTTCACTCTGAGGGTGGTGAGACACTGGCACAGGAGGCCCAGGAAGGTTGTGGATGCTCCATCCCTGGAGATATGCAAGGCCAGGTTGGATGGGGCCTTGAGCAAGCTGGTCTAGTGGGAGGTGTCCCTGCCATGGCAGGGGACATGGAACTAGATGATCTTTGAGGTCCCTTCCAACCCAAACGATTCAATGATTCTATGACTCTTCAGCTTCTCCCTGTGCTGTGTTTCAGACCTCACCTAGCCACTGCCTGTCACTGGATTCAAAGAGACTGATGACCCTTAGTTCTTCATCTCCTTATTTGCACTGCCCTCTGGTATGCTGATTACTACTGGATGTGGGTTTCCTTGGCTTGTGTGGAATTTCTTCCTCTTGTGTGGAAGAACAAGCCATTCCTAGGACATTAGTAGGTATTGCTCAAAACACTTTGGTATGCTGCTGACTCGGGCTGGGCTAAATTCAACCCTGCATGTAAACATTCTTGGACCTGGGCACATTTTTTTTCAGGTTGCATAACTCATTAATGGCTCTCTAATACATGCTTGTGTTTATGAGTTGTCAACAATTTACACAGGATTACTTGGGTAAATCAATGATTGCGGGTCTCTAAGTTACGGCATTCTGATCTGGTAACAGACCAAATAATAATAATTGCATACTATAGATTTTTCTTAAGTTATGTCAGGACTCACAGCTCAAGAGAGGTTAAGCAGCGTGGCCAGAGCAAGGCCACCCTTGGTTCGTCTTGGGAGTGGAATGAAGCTAAAGAGTACAGCCATTCCCCAGCTCGGCAATGTTCAGGGGCTCATCGGTTTAGCTGTAGCCTTGCTCCAGCCATGCAGCTTCACCTGCCTTGAGCTGCTGGACTAAAGTATCACGTAGGAAATGGAGTAGTAATTACTGTCTCTGGCCCTAAGAAACTCATCTTGAAAGACCTTAGTAGTAGTATTTCAACACACAAGCTTAAGAAGCCTAGAGCAAGGCCGCAGTGATGAGCAAACATCCAGGAATTGCACAGGTTTCCCTATTCCAGGTTCCTTTTCCAGCCAGTGGAGAAAAGACTGTTCTCCTCAAAGAGATGGAGGGGGACGATTGGCTATGGTGGCAGATGATCCTCACTAAGCTACATTTTGCCCTAATCAGAGATCTTTTAGGTCTCAAAGCTAATCTGCCTTTTACCTCTATAGTCTTGCGTCTCTTGGAGCACAATGACGCTGTCATCCCAGTAATCATGGTTGGTATCCAGCTGTGGTGTAGCCCAAGTCTTTGATGAGAAAATGGGAAGGTTTTCATCAGTTCCTAATGATGAAATGTCTGGGAGAAATAGGAAAGGACAGTCAGTGCGTGTCACAGTGACAGTCTCAGCTGAGAAAGTCTTATCAAAAGTGGTGTAAGCGTTGTTCTTTACAAAGAGTGTGTTGCCACTTTGCTTTAGATCCCTCCACAGCCTTAATGGAATGATAAACCTCACATGTCATGAAACATGTGAGGTCAGCAGGATTTGGTTCCTGAATTATTCATCAGGATCTTTCGAGTAGCAGGAGGTACGCAGCTGTAGGCTAAGCAATTTCTGCCTCCCCTGTCCCACAGAAACGGTTTGGCAGGAGAAGCCACTGGTAGTTGAATAGCTATTCACAGCAACAAAACCAGGACTTAAATATATGCAACACTGGTCGGGTTTCTGGGGGTTTTTTTGTTTGTTTGAGTGTTTTTGTGGTTTTTTTTTTAATAATTGATAGTAATAGACAAAAAGTGATAGGAGAAGAAAGCAATGGGTGATAATGCTACTATGAAAATTAATAGATGTAGAACATTTCTCTGCCTACTGCTATGGTAATTTATAAGAGTTCATTGTTTTTAAATTTCGAGAATGAGATTTTCACAGAAATCACCTTTCCCTATTTCTCCCTAGCTGCTCTAATGGCCCTTTTCTTTGTACTGGCAAATATTAAAAATTCAAAGGTGGTTCATGACTATAATAATGAATTTCTATAGGACTCATAAAACCCAAAGCTCTGTTTGGCGAAATAAAAATGCTTGAGATCTGCATTTTCTCATTGCATATTTGTTATCTGGTATTAAGAAAATATGGTTATTGGAGTCAAGTACTGCAATCCTGTTAGTAGATTTCTTTGTTTTCTGATATTATGTTTTCTGCAAGTAATTTCAAGAATAATAAAGATGACTTTAATTAAAAAAAAAAACCAAACAGCTGGTCAGTTCATTTGTATTACTTAACTCACAGGCTAGCGAATTTTAAAATTCCCTTGGGAAAGAAAACAAACTAAAAATTGAACCAGCTGTTTTCTTCTCTACTTTGCACCTTTGGAGTTAAGGGAGTGTCATAAACCAACTTTTAACGTGCTTTACATCGTTGGTACAAAACAACTGATGTAGGGACCCAAAAATTTCCATCAAAAGGAAAGACGAAAATAAATACGATAAGAGAAAAAAGACCAGTTCTTCTAAATAAGCAATCTCCTTGACCCTTAATAAATTGAGAATCCGATGTTCCAGATGGGCCGATAGTAATTCTTACTTGTAATGAAGAAACACAAGTGCTAACGATCCATTACAGTAATTTGAGCCAATCAGAAATTTTCATTGGGAAAAAAGATACTTTCTCAGATTTGGCATGTTCCCCAGGTAAATCTGTTTCAGTGCTGTTTTCTATGGACACTTCTCTGTGCAGATGTTCCCTGCCCATTTGCCCCCAGTGCCTCACACGGCTTCCTGTTTGCTCATTAACCTGTCAGCTGAAGAGTCAAAGTTTCAGAATATTCTGGAAGTTTAGTCTCATAAGCACCAAATCCTTTGTTTCCCAGAAATTTGTACCGTGAAAGTTGCAGATGATTATTTAAAAACCCTCTCTTCTTAAAAAAAAAAAAAAAAAAGTGGAAGTTTCACCCATGCTCAACTTCTTGACTTCAGCATCTACAAACTTCTCGAGAAAATGATACATTGACTAGTTTTTTTAATTTAATATATAACTGATAATGCAGTAGTGGTTAGTCTACTTGTTTCTCAAGAAAGGTGTAAATTGTGTGATGACTGAATATTTTGAGGGAGCTGTAATCCTTAATATCAGTGTGTAGAAGGTATGAAAATCTCTTTTGTTGCATAGTTGACTAATCTTTCCGCTTTGCTGTATCAGATTATTTTGGAGGCCAGGAATCTGGTATTTGAGGTCTCCGATTCCTGGTACGGTAGGTTAAATGGTCTTGACAGTTCAGGTTTCCTTTCAAGTAGAAACCAGAGGCCTCAATTACAGTTTAATTTTTTTTATTATTATTATTTCGTACTGAAAAGGAAAAGTTGTGATTACTATTAATCATCTATAAATTTCTAAGTTTATATCCCATTCTAAATTCATCCTAAGTGGCAAATGGCAGGTGGTTTAAAACCACACCAATATCACGACAGCAGAAGTAAATCATAATCTACATTTAATTATGAAAATCTAATTCATCTGTTCCTTGCAACACGAAACTCCATCGCCAGGGTACTTCATTATTTCAGAGAGGTGAACTGAAGCTGGAGCAGCAGAGCTAAGTTACAGCTCTGCTTGTTGAGGTCATCCAGAAATCATCAGTATTACAATGCTCTGCATATTGGAGTAACAGCCAGTAAATTTCCTGTTAAATGTGTTGATATTTAATTTACCAAATTGTCTTAATTTAAAAGTGAATGTATTGCTTTATTTATGCCCTGGATCATTCGAGTTTGGTAAACAATCTGCAGCTCCCCTTGTGCGGCAGGAAGGTTTTTGTGTGTTTGTTTATCAGTTGCTTAGGAACAAAAATCACAACATTCACAAAAGGATTAATTAATTCAAAATTTACCAAATTATTTCTGGAAATTAATAGCGAGCAGATCTTCTCTGTTTCCACTCATGCATTACCAGGGTAAATGCAGGGAAGAGTTCAAGACAATGTTCTTGACCTGGATAAGCCCTATTCAGTGAAAAGTGGAGTAAAAGCAGCAAAGCTTCAAAATATCATCGTATCAGTATGGATTTTCCCCGTAGTGTGATAATCATTATATAACATTGTCGTTTTCAAGTCAGAGCCTTCTTTTCACACTGTGCTGGCTCCTAGACTGTTAAAGAATATTCTCTGATTTGTCCCTCACCTGACTCTAGGATCATAATGTGTATTTTCTCCTAAGAAAAAGCAGATTTACTTCAATGAAAAAACTCTGAAGGACTTTTGATTTCTATAAATTATTTGCTTTTCTTAACATGTCATTCTGCATTGTAACTGTAAGCAATGCACAGAAAAACTGTTTTCTTCCCAACATTTAATCTCTGGTGATCTATAGTATAATTGGAGTCGCATTGTTAATATGCCACAGGATTCATCACATATGCAGCATGGATTAGTTATGGAAACATCCATACTAGAAGCTGAAAACCTTTTTTTCTACTGGAAACCCACCATTTTCATCCCAGGCACACTGGTGGAACATTGTTTTGTCAGCAGGACGTAGAAATAGAACACTGAAATAAAATCTGTTGTACAAATTTGAAGATGTTCTGAAAAGCATATTTAATTAGAACAGTGCCCCAAATTTGATATCAGATGCATTGGTTTAAAGCAGGAGAGATCTGATGGGAACTGATGGCATTACTTCTGCTTCACTTCATTGTAGCCAATAAAATAATCTTCCTCCTCCAGAAAAAGGATCTGGATTTCTCAGAAGCTTTGTTGAGACCTTCAGTAAAAGCCAATAGCCTTCCCTAAAGAACAAACCGGAGAGGGTCAGATAGATCATAAAAGCAGTATTCATGATCATTTTTATGGATATTTCCTATCTGGAACAGAGTTCTAAATGAAGGGATGAGGACCCTATTACCATGTGTAAGCTGACCTGTGGGTATCTGCCATGACATATCATAGAGTCCGTCTTGCCCAGCCATCCAGATGAGGAAACTGCTGGTGACCCAGTTTCGATGTAGCACTTTTGCTCTGACATGTCCTGCTTGAAAGAGTCTGGGACAAGGTGTCAATCTAACAGGCTGGTGTTGAATAGGCTGATGTCTCGTTTCATTCAAGTCCTAGAACTTCTGCTCTTCCTATCTGGGAAGGTTTCCCAGCTTCTTCCATACCCTTCCTCACTAATCATACATGTTCATCCACCTGAGTGCCCCCTTTCCATGGCCTATCAGCTGAATGGTGGCTGATCACTTCTCACAGGTGCTGGCACTATGCTATTTAAAGCCATCCCAGCTCATACACCAGGTTAAAGGGGTTTGACTGGCTTTCTGTGTTGAAGGGCATGGCTCTGTTCCCTACACTTGGTTGTCTGTATAGTGACACTTGAGGAGCTCTGGGGTGCTAGCCCCTCCTCAGGTAACCTGGGGGTCTGCTGTCACCATGGCCAGCCCCATGAAGATGTATGGATAGTCCCGTGGCATGTGAGTACCGTTCAAATAGCTCTTGATTCTTGTGTGTAGGCAGCGGATTTGCAACGTTCCTTTCAAGGAAAAGGTTGGATGTGGTCCCTCCCAAACCTTGCTTCGTTTGTTTCCTGTTAAGAGAGTGGAGATGCTCAAGAAAAGTTCACAAGAAATGTTTCAAAAATCTTCCTACTTGTCTTCCAGCCTTTAAAGCCACATCCCTTTTTATGCACAGAACTGCTCCTTGGTTGGGAAAGATGTGGGCTAGTTTGTCTTGAGGCAGAAATCCATCAAGACATGAATCTGAAGCGATATCAAAAATAAATGTAATTTGGAATGTGTGTTGGCTTATAGCTGCTGTGCAGAAGGCTTTAAATACCTTCAAAGGTTCACAGCAGTTTCTCCTTTCTACCTTTGGAGTATCCAGATTATTGTATAACAGTATAACCCCCCCACACACACCCACCCCAAACTTCTCAGGTAGAAAAGTTGCTATCAATTTAATATCTTGACAAGAAATAGAGAAGTCTTGTGTGACATACAATAAAGGATTTGTCTTGAATCAGACTATATACAATTGAGAATAAAAAGCCTTTTTAAACTTCCAGTAAGTCACTTAAAATTAAACGTCTCTAATTTAGGGCAATTATGCAAATATTTCTTCAATGAATGAAGACCGTGGTATGTTTAGCGTATTCCATTAATGCGAACTTCACTCAGTTTTTGTCTGGAATGATTGAGGCTGTCACTTAGGAAGAGGAATGCATTCAGTAAAAAAGACTATTGATACCGAATGCTAAGTATATTCCAGTACCTGGTGAAGCTAGAAGTAAAAAAAGTGTGAAAAAGGATAGGTATTCAAAGCCTGTTCTACCTAACAAAGAACAGATTTAATTTAGTTTCTGAAAGTATCCTTTGTGTGTGTGCGGAAAAGTTTAATTAAAAAAAAAAAACCCAACCCTAGAGGCTAAGAAACTTATTGTTCATGTATGCTTTTCATGTTTTTCCTTTAAGTGTCATCAATGCATCTTAATCTTTTTTGCTGTATTTTCTCTGTTTCACTTACTTGTCATTCAGTAGTTATTAGTTGTATCACTTCTGACATCTCCATTGCTGTTGTAATGGGACTTTTTATGAAGCTTTCTGTCGCTCTTACCTGATTAGAGAAAGACTTTTCAGCACTTCAAATTAGGTATGTGTAAGGTTGAGGAAACATCCCTTTTCATGCCCGTGGCTTAATGCAGTGCATCAAAATGCGCTGGTTATTTTATAATCGACATAAAAATGCAATATCCCCATTTCAGATGGCTTTGCATTTGGAGAACCAATAAGTAGCTTAAAGATCTGCTGGAGAGAAATACCACCAGGAATGTCTTCTAAGTTTCTTGCAATGCTTGTTATTTACTAACACAGTTCTTCAGGATATTGACTTTTCTAGAAGAGGTTTAGAGAGCTGCATCATTTCTAAAGGTGCAGGGAAATAACTGGGGAGAATAGATGACAAGGTTTATAGAAAATATTTACATGATAAAGGGGGGGAAAAAAAAAGACACCATGGAATTTTCCTGCAATGAAGGAGGGTTCTTTTTTCTAGCAGAATTTTTTTTTTTTTTCTGTAAAGAAGCAAGCTTCCAATCAGTTTTGTACATTTCTTCTGTGTGTGTCATGAATTCAACAGAATTGCCCATTCCACAGTGAAATACTGCCCTGGGTCTATAAATGAAACCTAACCAAAACTCAAACATTTAATTCTTACATTCTTAGATACAAAAAATGCATGGGAAGTTGTACATGAGAAATACAGGAAGGTGGCTAGAAAGTTTAGAGAGGACACTATGAAAAGATCTATGATATATATATGGATCCTAAAAGGAGGTTGTAGCGAGGCTGGTGTTGGTCTCTTCTCACAAATTACTAACGATAGGACGAGGGGAAATGGCCTCAAGTTGTGCCAGGGGAGGTTTAGATTGGATATTAGGAAGAAATTCTTTACTGAGAGAGTGGTTGGGCACTGGAACCGGCTGCCCAGGGAGGTGGTGGAGTCATCGTCCCTGGAGGTGTATAAAAAACAAGTAGATGTAGTGCTCGAGGCGATGGTCTAGTGGCTAGAGAGATGTTAGGATGAAGGCTGGAGTTGATGATCCTGGTGGTCCTTTCCAACCATAATGATTCTATGATTCTATAGCTTTGGTCCTGTCTTAAAAGTACTCTGTATGAACTCACGGAAAGGTGCTTGTGTTCCTGTCACACAGTGTGTCTAAGTGCTGAGCTGGTTGTACTTGTTTGTGCTTTTTAATGGAATTCATAGAAAACAATGTAAATAGGTTTGAGCTATAGCTGGTGCACAGTTGATCTTCAGTTGGCTCACTCCTCATCCCCATTGCCCGCTCCAGCAGCCTGACATGAAAAAGCGTGGTCTGAGCATCTGCTGGAAATACAAGTATCCTCTGGGCATCATGTCAGCTAAAAATCCCAAGGGATGAAAGCTAGAATGATGTAAACCACATCATGAAACTACTGCAAATCTAATCAGAAAATGGCATTCTGGAAACATACTGAAGGAGAAAGACTGATTTACTGTAATCAAGAAAATGAGTATATTAGAGGAAAAAAAACATCCCCTTCAGCTTTGGAGAGGACCTTCAATTCCTGGAAAGAACAGTGACATAGACTGGGAGAGTGTTCAGCAGTACAACCACAGGAGAATAAGCCTTCTACGTAAGAACGTGTTCACGTTGATGTAAAAAGTACAACTGCAGCTGGGCAGAACACCAGAGAGTGGAATGGAGGAGGAAATGACCATATTTATTTTTCTCCTTCATATTATCTTGCACCCAAAGATGGGAGGTGGCAGTGGGGCTGGCTGGGTGGCTCCTGTGGAGGTTGGAGGGAGTTGAGGTGATGCTTGGTACAATGTACTGCTGGTACTATGGCTCCTATTGCCATATTGGATTCCCTGTCCCTCATTCAGGAGAGAAGTACCACAGTGTTAGAGCCAGAGGAAACCTTTCTCCTTGGTCACTTGTACATCTATGTTCTCCTATAGACACAACTTTAAATATTGACCAAATTCCATCCTGACTGCCACTGCTCCTAAACCTACTCTTCTGCTGGGCTCTGGTAGCTGACAGCAGATGTAGAGACCAGCCTTGCTCTAACTACAGAAAGACAATTTTCAGGAGAGAAACAAAGCACTTTTGGAAAACTCTGTAAATAGCTGGAATGCAAAACCAGACTATAAACAGAATCCACATGAGATCTGCAGAACTGTGAAGAGGGCTGTTTCTACTGGAAAAAAAAAAAAAAAACTGAGCCCACAGTTATTTATCTTAGATTATTTTTATAGGGAGTCAGGTCTTCTCAAAGCTTCATGGAAGCTTTCAAGCAGGTGAAAACCTGGCTCAGATGTTGGCCCGTCTTCTAGGAAGCAAGTTAATTCTCTTGGACCTTCTCTCCTCCCCTCTTCTTCTCTCTCCTCTCCATTCCTGCAGAAAAAGCAAAAGCTGACTTTTGGTGTCATCTTGTCACAGTCAGAGGTAGTAAACAGCAGATTGACACCATGGCAGGTGGACTCAGAGGAGACTGAGCTAGGAGCACAAAGATATCGTCATAAGTGAACCAAAACAATGACCAACTGACTAAATTTCTTTTTTTAAAATGTCCTTTAGATTTGTCCTTTGTATGCATGCTTTGTCATGGAAGGTCATATTTAATTAATTGCTAGTATAGCACAAGAGGTGTTGTTTTAATATGATTTTTAATACTATTTTTAGATACTACCATATCTGCTATATGAAGGAATCATGTTAGTATCCTCTGTATAACAATGAATATGAAACCTACACCAAAGGAGTTTCCCTAGAGCAATGATTTTGGGATTGTGAGGTCAAGTCTGTTAAATATAGCAATAGATGCTGAATTGCACTTTAGTGAGAAATTAATTGCAGTCACAATTTTTGCAGTTAAATAACCAGTGGATCCTATGCTTCGGGGTAAATTCTTGGGTTTGGTTTGCTATAGCAATTTTTCATGTTAATCAGATGCATTCATATTAATCGAGAGAGCTACGTATCCTTTCAAACCTCGCAGTTAAATGCACACAGATTTTTTTCTGGAAATCTTGAAATGCCATATTAGTTTACTCTTGTTTCCTCAGAAAAATTATATGTGGCATCTCCTATACTTCACATGCTTCGTTTCCTCCGTGATCAGGGAAAAAGTGGGATGGTTGCTGTGTGAAAACAGTTGTAGCATCTGCTCAGCTCTTGTATTTATCTCTGAGACTGTCACCAGCCATTGTCTTTGCAAAGAAGTCGTCTTCTTTCCAGCTGCCACTTAAAGATTTTTGAAAACTACACAACCTGATCTTCTTGGTAGACAATCATACTTTTGGATATATATATATTTAAAAAAAAAGATACTGTGAAATGTAACATGCGTTTAGGAAACACATTAGATATGTTTATATATTTATATATATAAATATATATATGTGTGTATATATATGTATATATATTTATATTTATATATATATATGTTCCAGAAGATCCTAGGAATGGCAGCTGCTCGTGCAGACATCTCCACCACCCCCGTTGAAGATATCCAGGTTGTGTTTTTCAGTATTTGAGTAACTTCATTAAGAGACGAAAGCTGATTGATAAAGTAGCTCAGATGTTGTAAATTAGCAGTGTGGGGAATCACACAGCTTATGAGCTGAAACTCTTTTGAGCTATTGTAGTCCTACATTCTCAGACTTTTATTAATGTAGGTGGCTTTGTAATTTGTAAAAAAAAGTCTGCAAAACAGAAAAACAGCTGTGGCTCTAGGTAGAGGATTCTGGGTAATAATTAATAGAGCTATTATTTAGGGCTGGGAGTACTCAACAGCTGAATAGATCTGAATCTGTAGAAGACAAATTCAATTAATATCTTTGTCTTATGCTTTGGTCACATCCAAGTGAGTTGAGCAGAGCAAAAGGCATAACAGATCTCTTTATTTTTCTGGTCAAAACACTTATTTTACCGGCAGCTGCTCTAATTAAGGATGCCTGAGTAAATGCTGTTTTCATGCTCTGTTAAAAGAAAATGTTTTCTTAATGCTGCGTTTAGATTCGTCATGCCTACATACAATGGTACAGATGGGCGAGTCCTTCGGCACCAACATCTGAGGCTTTCTGCAGTGATTCAGCTGTCCTGAGCTGTCAGAACCCAGCTGTGGAGATGCAGGATTTGGCTGCTGTCAGATCGTGTGAAGGGGTAGGGGGTTCCCAGCAGTTTTAGGGTTCTCACTTAGGCCGGATTGCCCTCAGGAGGAGAGGGATGTGCTCCAGCAGCTGCAGCTCCTCAAGCTGCTCTCCATCAAGAGTCAAGGATAAAGAATGACAAGAAAGGAAAGTTTCTTTTATAACTTCTGCAGAATGGGATTTTTAGCTTGGTTTCCAAGGGAAACCAGAAGTTTCCAAGGAATGTTTTCCCCACATTTGAGTGAATTATCAACCTCTAGCGATGGAGGACAGCAAAGGTGGATTTTACGTCAGTTTTGAGTGATGACTGCATGGGCCTTATTTCCGTTATGCAGCAGTAGCTGACACCTAACACAGAAATCTGGCTACGATTTTCAGCCACTTCTGAGTTAGGAAAAAAAAATCCTTCTTGAGCTAAATCTCTGTCAGATGGAAACAAAGAAACGAACCTGGAATTCCACTTCTTTCAGCTTAATGTCTTAAAGGCATTTCTTCAGATCTGAGGTTCAGATCGATTGCTCTGATAGTACATAATCACAGGTTGTCTAGGAAGTTTCTTCTCTTTTTCCTCAACCCTTTTGTTTTCAGACTTGGTCTTAACCACTTTCACAGGATAAGCCTTGTCTGTAATTGTCTCAGCACCAACACAGCTGAAACTTAATCCTTGTTTGCTTCCACAGCTGCACTTTTCTTTCAGAACAGATTTTGTGGTTTTGGACATCAAGGACTATGATTTTCTTGTGTGTTTTGTGTGGCTGAGGTTTTTTTCCTGCCTCTTTTTTTTTTTTATTAGGCTTTTAACCTCTTCTAATCATGTTCTTAACTCTACACCCAGGAACAAACCCAGATAAGGCTAGCGATAATTCTTGGTGATAAACCTGCAGAGTAAAGCCCAGGTGGCAAAGGGTGCCCTAAAACTGGTAAGAAGATGACTATAAGCACCAAAGCCAAATAAACATTTAGGTTCTTAATTTCCCCCTGAAATACCCCAGGGATCTAATAGCCCAATCAAATTGTCATGGGACCTTGGGATTTGTGTTTGTTGCACGTTGATTAAAGTCAAGATTGATTTTTCTGGTTTTCATCTGTAATGGCACTTGGGCTTAGGAGAAGTACAACTCCCATGCCTGATCCCTGTAATAAACAGAGCACTAAATGTCACAGGCTTTTGAAAGCTTGCTGCCCTTGAGCATTTCTGCTTAGCCAGCTCAAGATGGGATTTATGTGCCATTTTCTGAAGAATCAATTGCCAATATTAAGAGGAGGATATTGAAGCACAAAGGTTCTTGGGATTGAGAAGATGTGGAATATAGGTATGATTAACTGTTAGCAGTTCCAGTTTTTATTTATTAATATTTTTTGTCTCCATTAATACTTAGTCCACTAGCCTACAGGTCAGACTTTTTCTGACAGGTCATTCTGAACTCAGGTCTTGTAGGCAAGGGTATGATCGGGCATATCTAATGGCACTTATTTCTTCTGTCAGGCATCAAAAGTGATGAGGTAAAGAATCTCTCTTAATGTAAGTTCAGAAAATACAGAACTTTGCAAAGGTGTTGGGGCTTGGTGGATAAAAAAAATATTTTCTTTGAATAAAATGTGGTTGCATGGATGAGGACAAAATATTTCCAGATTTTCACATCTCAGTGGTTGAACTGTGCTTGTAGTTTCTAGGAGATACACAAAACAGGGCTGCTGGTCTGCTTAGGTAGACAAAACTGGGAAGGATAATGGCTGTTTAAAGAAGTGTGAAGGAAATATAAAGGACTGAGAAGTACACAGGAGTACGCATAATTCTTCACGGGTTTGATAAGTGCTAGAAATCTCATCTCTTATACAACAGCGAAAGGGGCTTTGCATGCATAATTATACATAATCATACCTAATCATACACATAATAGACAGTTTTCAGGTAAAAGTCCTTTCTGGAGTCAGATCTTAGAGATATGCTTTTGATTATTATCATGAATAGACTAATCCAGGTGGGTGAAATCATCCTTTCTGAAACGTAGCCATGTTCCCACATCAAAGGTTTTTGTTTAACCATGATGTAACACAGATCCACCAACAAAACGTTCAGCCTGTAAAAGCAATATGTCATTTCATTTTTCATTTTCCTGAGGTGAAATTTTACCAGGATCAATCTAACACACCATGAAATTTCAGGCATGTCTGTAGTCTTAAAAATAGGTTTAAACATAGAACTATTATGATTGACTTGTGGAAATAGAGTGGAAGCATAAGAAAGTATCATGGAGCAATATTTCATTCAGGTAAAGATGACCACTGTCTTCATTTCAATTGGTTTGCTAAGTCATATACTGAATATATTCTAAAAAATAATAAAATTAATAAAATTAACTCAAATTACTGATGTAGAAAATGCAGATCAAGGCATGTACACAGATGTGCCTTCCAGGCATGTCACTCATGACCCCTCTCGAACTGAGTGTGTTAGAAAATACACAGTTGTACAGTTTCATGTCCCCTTGGTAGACAAAAAAAAAAAGCCAGCCAGAGTTTCAGAAGCTCTCAACTTTGTTCTTTGCCTAGCAAAGCTTCACTTCACCTTATAGATCTGAAAACAAGAAAAAAGAAGGCAGAATGAATGTGATGCCAGATTAAACAGTGAAAGGAGAAGCTACTCATCTTTCTGCAGTGCTCTCTCCCCCGTATTTCTCTGTTGTGCCCTGAGCTGCCTCTTCATCAATTTAGACTCACAGTGCATCTCTAGGTCAGGGTTTTCTCAGAGGTGTTTGTCACTTATAAATACTACATCTGTTAATTTAAATTCAACATTGTCATGGACCCAACCTGAAGTTATCAGCAATTAAATAGTTGTTACATATGTCTAGAGTCAAAGCATTCATCTGGGGCGGGACATCTTACCTAACCTAAGCTCAGTTTTACAGTGGTACCTATCCAGTCTCGTATACATTTTTTTTTTTTTTTTTTTCTCTAGGGTGGTTTGGTTAGTGACAGAAATAACTCAAATATCCTCAGGATTTACTATTTTATTTCACTTTTTCCTGTATTATTTCACCTGCAGTTACAGAGCAGTTTGCTGAAGTATTCTTATGGACTTCCCTAAACCGTTGTCATTCTGAATAGGTCGTGGCACGGCACCTCAGATTAATACCCTTTAATCCAGAAGGCACGCTTGAAGCGAAGAGGAGAATCCCAGAAGTTCTTTGTACCCTCCACTGAGACTGAAAGACCATAGTAGAATCAGTCTGAAATTAACTTTTTTTTTCAATGGCTTATTTTAAGACTGCTCATGATAAAACCAGTGCTTTCTAAAATTGCATTGTTCACATTTCAAATGTCCATGGCCGTTGTTCTCAAATGTTTTATTTTGCAGTTACTGCTTCAGTTTCTTCCTCCTCTGCATTTCTATAGCACCAAACAAATAGATCATAATTACGCTCAAGCAATCTATTTGTGTAAGAAAAGACAGACACGATTCAAAGCAGACAAGTAAAACAAAATACAAATCAAAGACACCTTTATCACCTTTAAAATTCTTCTTAGGAGCATAACTGAGATTTCTTGTGTTGGTTTAACATACAGATGTGTTGACTGAGATGTGTTTGTTCTAAAGTGTGAACAGTCAAATTCTTTGTTTTATTGAAAAGGACTATATGTCAAGGAGAAAACTACATTTCTCTAAGTTGGAACTGAACATGTAATATTAAAACGGTACAAAGTACTATTAGTCCCTAATCTAGCAGAAATACAAGAAATACTGCACTGTGCTGTAAGCATACTTATCTCTGTCGGGATTAGGAGTGTATGTGTAATTAAGCAAATGTTATAGCCATATCAGAATAATTGATTTTAATCAGTCACTCAGGCCCTGTGCCAGCAGTCAGCAGATGTATATATTACCTCTGTAGTTATTATATTGGTTTCTAGATTCAGGGCAATTTTTTTTTTTTTTTTTTAAATTGGAGCTGCGTGTATGAATTGTGGACGCACACACAAGAGCTGGCTACAATCCAAGGGTTTACACCTGCTGAGATATTTGGTTTGTTGATTAGGAGCTGAAAAGTGAAATATGTTGGTGCTGTCAAGGTGTGGTGGAGCTAATCCCTTCTCCGTAGGACAGGCTCTCAGCACTGTTCTCTGGGACATGTAATCTGGGTTTGGGAGCTCAGACCATGCAAAAGAAATTTCTAACTAATGTATCCTAGAGGATCCTTTCTCCCTCCTGTTCTTAATGGTGGATTATGGTGGATCCTTTCTCCCTCCTGTTCTTAATGGTGGATTATGGCAACATCCCTTTCCACTCATTCCTGGTTGTCCAACTGTGATGTGCCATGTCATATGAAATATTGGTACCTTGCTCTTTGTGGTGCTTCATAGTGAAGACAGCATTAATAAAACACCTCATTTGCTACTAAGACCTCAAGTAAAGCAGGAGGCAGAGGTACTGGTTTGGTCCTGCTAAGAAAAAAAAGGGTGTTGTTCATTCAATTGTAAAAAATGGTTTCTGCCTTATGATCTGTATTTTGCAGATGGCTTCCTACCTAAATAATGACCTATCAGATTTCTTGAACTGTTGATTATCTGAAGGCTGACTGACTTTGTTGTTTGTGGCAGAGCAAACTCCAGAGAGAGAAAGCTATGAATCCCTCGTGTGTTTGGTTTTCCTCTCTCCAAAAGGAACATTTCAGAGAACATACAGCATCTGCAGACCAGATTCTCACTTCTCTGATCTCTAGTCACTCTTACTGATGAATAAAAGGTACTGGCACATCAACAAAACCATCAAAAGGAGGAGTAACATTGTGCTTTAAAGTGCCCGTTCTGTGATGTGTCACTAATATCCAGGGGTAATTAAAAAGGAGAAGAAAGTGAGGGAGGATATACTGGGCTTACATTTCATCTTACCTAGTTACATAACTTCAATGAATTTCACCTTGATTTACCTCCAGGTACATAAGCAGCAAAGTATGTCTAGACCTTGGCAGCAAAGAAGGAGGCTCGCGGGCAAAGTTGGCTCAGAGCTTCCCTGCAGGTTAACGAGAACTGAATCCAGTCACGCCAGCAATGAGAAGAAACCAAGATCTTCACCATACAGGCCTCCTCCTTCCTGGCTGAAGGCTGGAGCTCCCCATACCTCCTGCCAGGGCTGCCAGGCTGCTATACAGCACAGCCAACCTGCTGCTGAGTCTTGTCAGAGCCTGTGTGGTGTGAAAAGGGTCCGGTGTGTGCAGGTATGGACGGTCAACACCTCTGTTAGCCCTGCTCCTCCTTCCCCCTGGGGAAATCACCCCTCCCATTCAACCTCTGCGATCTAGAACAATGTCAAATAAAGCAGATCTTTTCCTACTATAAAATATTAAGAACAGCCTCACGCATCCTGAAAGATGAATTGGTTCTCTTTACTTTAATTTAGTATTTCCTGACGGAAAAAAATGCCTCTCTCTATATTCACTTACTTGAGGTGGGCTTTAGGAGATATATAAAGCACAGCTACTGAAGACCTTTGTGGTTTACTGCGGGATAGCTATATATTAGCTTCCCAACATTGTTCCCTTGCTGAGCAATAACTTAAAAGTTCAGGCGTAATAATACGGTCTCCAAAATAAGCTCTTGCGTGTGTCAGGAATGCCTCAGCAATAATGGTAGCTCTCTTGGTGTGCTGCAGAGTTGTAATGACAGCCAATTTTTAGATACTCCTCACAGTTAAAATTACTCTAATCTCTACAGTCTGTCTATTAGACAGTTGCTAGTGCCTGGAAAGACAAAATGATGTCACTACTCAATCTCTTTCCTGTGCCGGCCTTTGTGGTTGCACTGCAGATGCAAACTAGGCAAAGAGCTGATATCCCCATCCAAGTATTTCCTTGAGGTGACAGCATCTTCCAGTTGGCCTGGAACTGTTTTGATGCATCCTAAGTCATTCCCAGACTAGACAAGAGCCTGGAAAAGTAGTAGTGGAAGTGCTGCTGTCATGTCAGTAGCAGTCAGAGGTTACTTGGGTGCTATCTCCAAACTCCATGTCCTACTGAACCTCACAGGCTACCTCCATCCATAGCACAAAGTCATCTGTACCAAACAGGCTCTCTTAAAGCATGTGGGGTGAAATTATCTGCCAGAATAACTTCTGTGCAGGCATTGAACAGTTCCAGGCATTGGTAAGAGAGTCATAAATCCCTGTGTTTGCTGAGCCAGAATGTCCTGTGCCATGCTCTGGATCCACCTGGAGGCCAGGCAGCTGTGGAGAGATGGAAGGACACCTGGAGCATCACGCGTTTATTGTCTGCAAGGCTGCACACTGAGAAGGAAGGCTTTGAATAAACAACTAGCTAAGGGATTGGTCTTTAGCGTAATCTTGCAGTTTGTCAATATAATCTTCAGTTAACTCAGCGGTCCTCTGCTCAGCTTCTAAATTTGCTCCTCAGCTGAAGATTTCAGTATTTATTTGGTGTAAAAAGACATAGTAGTAACTGTAAGAAGCTGTGGTAGACTGGACTACTCAAAAAGGCAGCCAGGGAGCTGAATGATGACAATAAAAACCAGCTGGCACAACATTTATAGAAGGAATTCCCAGAATGCTTAAGGGCAGGATTTGTATGAAAAAAAAGCTGTCTGGTGACATCAGGTAAATATTTGTAGGACAACACAGAATGTTTCAAGAATCGTGGCAATGGCACAAAGGTTTTTCAACCTTTAGATATGCTGCTTAGCTTTATTGGTGCTAACAGACCTAAAGAATCATTTCAGAAACCTGAGAAACAAGGTCGCTTCCACAAACGACCTACAAATAAGTGAGAAGCTTCATTAACAGAGTGCCAGCCCTAGATGTGGCTTCTCTTTTCTTTGAAAACCTAAAAAAGGTTTGTACTGAAGTTCCTTTTTTTTTAATTTCCCCCCTGAAACATTAGGAGGAACACTCAAACCCAGGGGGCAAGACAAAGACAGCTGTGCTGACAGTTCAGCTGGCAAAACACTGCAGTGGGAATGCACTGCCCTGGAGAAATGTATGAGATATGCATATCCAGATTAAGTATATCCTTTTTATTGTTATGGACTGTCTCTGAAGCTGTTTGAAATGTTTAACTGCTTACTATTAAATGAATGTGCTTGCCCTTGGGGACGGCTTCGCATGAAACCACAGAGCCAGCAAATAAGGGATTCAAAATAAAACTCGGGAAAACTATTAGCATGTAGTCAGTATGTATATTAATTAATTTCAGTTTTTCCAATCAGTCACAGTAATAGCAGATGCATGTGCTAATATCTTATATCCTTGGTGCTATTCATACTCGCCGGAAACATTTTATGGATATTGTCTATTTTTTTTTACTACTTATTATATACATAGGAAATTGGAATGTGCTTTCCAGGGAGCGTCCGTCCATTCTAAGAGCAGACATCCAAGTAAATGTGTTGAAAATTGTTTTACAAATGCCAGTGATGTGACATGTTTGAGGTGATAAAAGCACAGCTTGATTTTATTGCACCAAATTGTTGATAAATGACAACGGGTAGGCTGGCATTTGCTGAGCGGTGAGGATTAAAGGAGGTGGCAAAGAGCTGTTGTGGTGCCACTGAGTTGCAGGCTGGCAGGACAAGCTGGAAGAAACTACAAATGTAAGACAATAGATTTAATTTAGTGAATTTTGATTAGCTAATAGAGAAGGATGCTGTAACCTTTCCTGGGTAGTGTTCACCTTTGGGTCACAAAATGGGAGCATATAGGATGATTGTGCTGGAAGGAATCAAATTTAGTGATTGTAGTTACTTCAGGAGCTAGAAGACTCCTGTAAATAAATACTGTGACATCACTGGGCATTCATTAACATCATTATGGAAGGCAATCGCAGTTGGTAATATCAGTCAGAGGAGATCACTTATTCCAGCATCTCCACAAGGTTTGGGTGCATCTTGACCAGCTCCTGGAACACCAGCCTTCTACTGCTGCTGTTTTCTTTTCACTCCAGCTGTGATTTTTGTTGTCTGTTTTGATTGTCTTTCTCTTCAGTTTGCTTCTACAAGGCATCTGGCTTAACTGTTTTCCGCCCAACCACCCAGCAGAGCCTTATCGTTGCATCTCTGTAAGCAGAGACAGTTAAAAGAGGCATTTTCCAGTGGGAGAGTGCCTGCAGGTTTAGCCGCACCACCCAGTCTGGGTAATTCCAGCAGGAAGAATACATAAGATAATGAGCACTAGAGAGAGAGAGAGGTTTTTTCCAGCTTTTTTTTTTTTCCTCTCTTCTTCTTTGTGAGCAGTGAGTTTGTACTGTCCTCTAGGAAGCTGGAGGGCACTCCAGGAGCTCCTGATCATGTGTTTTCAACTTGTGCACTGCAGGATGCTGGGCATTGATGGAGCACTTTTAAGAGGTCAGAGGAAGTGCTGTAAATGAGATGATCATCTCAAAACACCAATTTTGTTGTCAGCGCATCCACACCTCCTCTGGGAAACTCTGAGTACACGCTGCTAGTGTAAAAATGTTGCATGAGGTAGACCTTGACTCTATCTTGTACCATTGAAGGGTGAGATAAGCTCTTATGTTAAGGTCTTACCATTTAACCTGTAAAATTGCAGTGGCAGGTCCAGCTGATCTTCTTTCTGAGCAAATTCTCCCCAACGGAATGGCTGTCCATTCATCTCACAATGTTTTGAGAGCTCACCTTGCCATACATGTGGAAGACAGCCCTGCCCTAGGGTGAATATAGCACAGACAAGACCCTGCAATGCCTGGGCAATAACATGCCTTATTTTCAAAAGGTAGTTTGTTGTGGAATCATTGTTAAGCATCTCTGCATAAACTGTAAGTGTTTCCTCAGGTCAATCCCCTTTGCATGAATCAAAATACAATTTTTCTTCTGAATATGAGAGATATTCCCATCATAAAGAAGCTGGGGAAAGGGAACTGTACCTTCACTGGGTTTTCACTCCCTCTCTCAAGTACTAAAAATGCTTGTACATGCAGGTGAGATGCCTTTGTCTCCTCCTGATCAAATACCCAGGTGGACTATGTTCTGGTCTTGCTGAGACTCGGCACTGAATCCACCTAGCTGAGAAGAGATCTCATTAGTTTACAGCAAAATACTACCACCTACAACAGCACCAGGGAGCAAAAAGGCAAACCCAGCCTGTACTGAATCTCCATTTTCTCAGTGGAGGTTGTTGTGTTTTACTCCATCTAATTTTCTATATATTCAGGAAAAGTTGTTCATTGACAAGACCACTCATATACATTTATTTAAGACAAAAGGCTTTGCCTTTTTTTTTGTTGCATCAAGAGTAGAAATGTGTGCAGTTTAGATGTATTGTTTTACTTTCTGTGGTGACAGCATTTGTTTTTTTTCTTAAGAATAGGCAGAAATAGAGAATGATAACATATTACACGCAGTTTCACATAAGCATTTTTCTAAAATTAAATGTTATTGTCCAATCTTCTTGGACAATAGCTAATTCTTTAGATCTTGTGCAATAGTATCAATAATGTATTTAGCTTCTTGGATAAGATAACATTCTGTAAAATTAAAAATTCAGAAGTGCATATTTGGGAATTGAGATTTTACAGCTGGCTTTCTTTTTTTTTGCAAGTAACAGCTCAACAATATAATCTTCATAAAATTAAGGGATTTTGTCAATGTTAGATGTTAGATAACGCGTAAGACAATGTGGGATATGTAACAGAAGACTTTATGCAGACCATCCAGAAAAAGCCAACAGGAGCTCGGCAATCACCATGTCCCCGCAGGGTTGCCTAGCCTGTGACAGGAGGACCTCAAGGAATAGATGATGGAGTAAACAACCAACCTTTTCTGACTGAATGTACGTTATCTCAGTGCCCCGGTAATGCTAATACTAGCAAAAGATAATATCAATAAAGATTAAAATGATGTGGTTAAATGGAAACATCAGAAGATTGAAGAGACGCTCAGGCAAACTTGCTTAAACATTTGAATATTTGAGGAAACTCAGTGCAATATTCATTTATTTTTAGTTCCCAGAATGAGAGGCTAATCCACCTGCAGGTCCATTGAGTTTATAATCTGAAATAAACCATGTTTAGACTATTTGGAAAGACAGACAATTTTTTAAAAGTCACGTATACCAGATACTCTAATGATGCAGCGTATACTCATATCATTCTCTGAACTAGTTTTTAAACTTTCATTTTATTCATACTTCAGTCCTTGGATTAAGCAGCCAGGATAAATTGATAGCAGAACAGAATGACAGTGCTCTGAAGCAACATCCATGTGGAGTTTTTATATTAAAAGGAGAAAAAATTCTCAACAATTGCAGTTGGAATTATCCTGGTTTTAAAAGTGTTAAACTGCTGGTATTAAAAAGCGCATTAACAGAAAATAGGGATATACCAGTGTATGTTCTGGTTACGCATATGCTTTATTGTACCTTCTTTTACGTCAGTACCAGTTTCACAACTTTGCCAGTTGGCTCCTTTCACTTGTCATATTAGCCTTTCTTCTTTAGGCAAGCTGATGTCAGCTAATAGCTCAGAGCTTAACAATTATTTATGCTTTGGTGTACTTACGGGATAATTTTCTGAAGAAACTTCATAACCTTTTATTCAAAATGCTCATGTTGGAACAGTCACACAGGAGAAAAAGGACAGGAAAGAAAAGAGATAGAAAAATTATTCCTCTGAAAGCTCATTTTTTTGACCAGCCTGTTGATGCTGCTTGCTTATACTCTGCAACAGTAAGATATTGAGCTGTGCTGGTCTTCATGTACAGTTTTAGTCTAAAGACATATTTATTCTTCTGTTTAAAACCTAGAGGACTTAAAGGGGTATTTTTCATGATGAAGGTGGATATGAGGCAATAAGTGGCTCATGCAGGGAAATATATGCTTCCTCATGTGGAGCTCAGTTAAATATCCATTCAAAGTGCCAGATGTATGGCAGTGAGGAAAAGAAGGTGCATGATTTTTATTTTTCCCTTTGGTATTGAAATGCTGAACTTACTTTTTTGTTTTCTGCAGGTGTGTGGAGTTATGCTTTTCACTTAAAGGAAATAGTGTCTGGAGGTGGCAGAGCCCCCAACAACTGTCCCAAGGCTGGAGTCAATAAGGAGGAGTTACTGGGTATCCATCTAAACTTGCACATCTTCTAAGGTTCACTCTGCATTTTTAATTTCTCACCTCTGTAAGTTGCCTTTGTCTGTTGCCTTTTTCCAAGGAGAAAAAAAAATGACGTGGTTAGGGCTCTGTGCTCATCCCGGAGGAAAGGGACAAAATGCATTTTCCGGCCGTGTGCGAGATCTTTCACAGTCCATAACTGCGGTAACAAACACAAGGCTCCCATTGCCTGTCTGATCTGTTCGGCCTGCAGAGAGAGAATATAACTCTTGACAAAAGCAGAAGGCTCTGCAATCTTGTCAGTGACTCCTGTGAAGACGGAGGGAAAACACTGATGTGCTGAACCTGTCGATACCACTACCTGCTGCTAAGTGTTTTCCCTGTAACTGGGCGTCTGCACTCATTCCTATTTTGAGAGTTTTATGATGCTACCTTTCATGAATGAGAATTTTTTTCAGATATGAAATGAGGCTAAAAATATTTCAGTGGCTCCAGCAACATCATCTAATTCATTCTCCATCTGCAGACCTGGATTTCCCAGGTCTGTTCTCAGGATGGCCAAAAGTTGCACTACTGAGTTTTCCTCAGGAACAATGATTACCAGAGCTGCACGTGCCTAAGAATTCACCAGTAATGAGAATTCTCTTTCAAGAGACTATGAGGAAATCTTGCACTGAGCTTTACACTGAAAGCTGTTCTCCAGCTCAATATCAATATGAGATCTTTAATGTCAGACTGTAAATCTCCACAACTAAGAGGTGGCCTGAGTTAGATGACTGTCCCCTGAAAACTCTATGAACACTGTCTTGCTATGCTTTCTTGCTTTTCTTCAAATACTCTAAAAAGTCATTCTAAGTTCAAGTACAAGCCAGCCACAGTTTGAGCTGTATGCCAGCAAGTTTCAGTACTAAAATGTCTCTCAGTAAGTTTTCTCTGACTTCATGGATCATTCTCTTCCATTGCAGTCAGAATGAATTTAACTTTTTCTGAAAATTAGCTGCCTACTCCAGCTTGTGTTAGAGCCAGAACTACCAGTCTCAGCAAACCAGCAGAGGAAGACCTGGTGTGTTCCCAAAGTAATAATGCACGTGGTCTCCATGAGTAGTCAGGGCTATAGAAGCTGCATTGGCCTCTGCTCTGCATCCGTGGCTGACGTCTACTTGTGGACTGGTTATTTGTCCAGGAGTTGGGTATTCTCACAGCTGGGACTGGCAGGCACTGAGAAAACAGGTGGCCATTTCATGAAGTTTTAGGGGAGCAAATTGCTGCTATGGGAGAGAGGCTACTGCTGAATGTGTCTGTACTTCAGATTTTTTAAATGTCTTTTTTTTTTTTTTTTGTACTTTTCTTCTGGAAGAAGCAAACTATGAATTTAAAAAGCTTCTGCAGTAATATTAAATACTGCCCGCCTATCGATTTGGTTTTCAAAACAGTGCTATCTCCTATTGTAATATTCGTATCTCATCATGGCATCCAACTTTCTTTTCCTCCCCCACAATTACATCACCTTTCTCAATAGCAGTGCATATATTTTTATAAACCCTGAAGGCAATGTTAGAAGCAATCTAAACTTGACTAGGGTGAGATAGAAATGCTAGGCAATATTTTACGCTGGCAGGAAAGAAGCCCTGGAGAGAAAAAAAAAATAGAGCTAGATACAAATGTGGCCTGTAGGGAGAAGCTTTATCAGCATGTGGGGGAAGTATCAGAAAGAAAAAAACAAACAAACAAACCTCCCTAAGAATCTTTAATACATCCTGAGTATTACTACACTCAGGAGTTTAACTTCTCCAGAGTGCCGCAAAGCTTTTTATAAGACAGATGTATCTAATGATGTTAACTTTCTGCTGATTTCCCAGTTCAGCACGTGTGGACAGCACTCAGGCTAATCTCATGCACCTTTGCCTTGCGTGGCATCTCGTTGACGTGGAGGACCTCACTGTGGAGAGCCCCAGCGTGCCAGGAGGCCAGTGTCGGAGTGGGATTTCAGCAAGGCAGATAACGTGCTGTGTCTCTGCACCTGAAGGGGCTAAACAGCCACAAAACATGCTCAGGGTAGGAGAATTTTAGATTAAGTCATGCTGTGCTCTTTGTTTCTATGTCTGGGCATCACAGCAGCAAGAACATTACGATGCCCTCTTAGATAAGAAGCACGGTTTCTTTTTAAGTGATCTTATGTATAAGATAGGGAAGGATTTTTAGCAGGACTTTAATTCTAGGTAGCTGACTAACACAAACAACTTGTCTGCCTTGAGATCTGGATTATGTGATTATACTGCACGGTACTTCCCTGCAGCCCTTCAAAGGAGAATTTGTGAACCACAGCGGTAGCGAATGCAGTGAGAAAGGCTTAAAGGGAATTACCTGTTCTTGGGCCCAGGATGAAGGGCTGAAAAAAGAGGCAGTGTTTAAAAAAAAAAACAAAAACCACAGATGGTTAAAAATCAGCTTTTACAGAGCTCTTCTTACCGCTGGCCACATGTACAAAAGAATGAGAAGCTGAATTAAAATGTGCCATAAGAAATGGTCTCAGCTGTGGTTCTAAACACCACTTTCTATTCTCCAAGTATTTGAAAGCAAATTATATTTAAATCCATTTTATGCAGATAAATGCCTTTATGCTATTAGTACTACTTGAGGTAGTCATAGTGAAAATTCAGCTTTTTCTCCTCTTCCCAAGTGGCATTTTTTTTGGGGAGGAGTAAGAAGAAGAAAGGGGAGAAATATAAAAGAGAAAAAAGCCATGAAAAAAGCCGTAGTCTCTTCCCTCAGACATACTTGTCGTATTATAGTGTCCCAAAGGTTAGGTTAAATAATCCTTTCACCTACCAAAAAAATTGTTATAATCCCCCCAAGATAATCTTAGAGAGCTGCAGCAGTTGCATTTTTGCCATACCTAGAAAAATGACAGCATCCACTGTGCTGCTGGAACCAAATCCGTGTCTGCAAAGCCAAAGAAATGAGAAAACAAAGCATTTAACAGTTGAACTGTTGGTAATGGGCACTTCTTGAGTTTTTAAATGCTTGAAATATCTTACCATGTGGCATCATTTTCTCAGAATTCAGGATTCAAAATCAGAGATAGTGCATAAAGCATAATTTAAAACTAGCCTTCTGCCGAGGTTCCTGTTTTACACAGCAATCTTCCCAAGTCAAACCATAGTCTACAACTGTAATGGCTATGACAATTTAAACATATTTATACACATAAAATGTGAAGATTCTCACTTGTCTGATACTGATGACTGAGTGTAAAGCCTTTATTAAAAGAAAAAAAAACCCAACC